>CM031616.1:7471125-7516125 GCA_018398815.1 Conus ventricosus
CATTCAGCCTACACTGATGATCGCCGTGACAGATTAGACTACTCAGACAGATGCAAATCTTGACACGGAGACCTTAGCGCATTATATTGTTAAGTGCTTATTGCTGTGTATCCATGTAATCATTGTTGTACTTCATTTATACACAAACAAAAAATACACACTGAGTAAATTATCATATTTTTCCTGTTGATCTTAGCACCTGAGTTAATTATCACATCATTGAATAAAAGTCTATAATCAAGTATTATCGTGGGACATCAAAACATTTTTGGGTTAAGTTCAACGGGACAAAAATAAGCAAGATTTCAGTCGAGGAATTGACAAAAAATTTCCCTAGTTGATAATCATTGTTTGTGCGTGTGTGTATCAGGGGAGGGGGCGGAGGGAGGGTCTGAAGAAACACACCAAGGCAGAAAAACTGTAAAGGATTGTACCCGGTTTTGCAGGAGGAGTTCAATGTTTTAGGCAGAAACGTACCAAGGCATGAAAAAATCTCAGGTAGCGTCTCCACATTTGTTAAGGAACGTCTGAGAAAATATGCAACATCTGTGCGACAGCGCAAGAGTGATAGTGGTTGGACAGTTACAAGACGTTTGATTATTGATGATGAGGTCGGCTGTGTTGACATACCGACTAAATTATCCTCGGTTTGGTGGGATCGTACACTTAATATATGGGACCAACAATAAATAGGTATTGATTTTTTCCCCACAAGAGAGAATGTACTTCCATGCGCTGATTGTAATGCCCAAACAGGAACTTTGGACGACTTTACACAGATGGATGGAGAAAGTAATGCCTGCAAAACACCACTTGTTACACACATAATTTTGTATTTAAAAGGAACTCAACAGACAAGGATGAAAAGAAACTGGGAGGAAGCGATGCCCTGTATGCACGTATAAACGTGCATTTTGAGCACCTGGTCACTTGAAAGGTAGTCCAGCATACATTTCTCCATGAGGACAAGGTGTGGAAGCTTACTTCAATTGTTCCAAGATCACATGAGGAAAATGATTTAAAAGGTATTTTTTAAAAAAAAGGCTCGTTTTGTTATCAGTTCACAAGGAATTATTAGAAGAACGTTCATTTCCCCACAAATTACATCAGGAGAATATTTAAATGATTCAAATGCTGATTCATTTTTCTAATGAGAAGATTTTGCTGAAAAGCTAAGATCTGTACTTACAATGATAGTTATTTCAAACAATTGTGTTGACACAGAACTAAGGCACTCACAATTTCTGAATACTGAGCAAGATCAAGAAGAAATTGAAAACACAATAAACAGTTTGATGAGGACATTCATTACATCAGCTGAGTCATCTTTGAAACACAAATTTAAATGTGAGAGAGAAAAACATTTCAACGAACACAAAAGTGGTTTTGCGTAAGCGTTCCATCCTAGGAAAAGAAGTATGGTCACATTTAATCTATCCAGTGGATACCTTGAAAATAAGTACTACATCGCTCTCAGAACACACAAACGAACACCAAGAAAACAAAACAAAATGCAGAAATACACAGGTATATACTCCAAACCCAGCCATTTAAAAAAAGACCTAAAACAAGAATGGAAGGCTGCATCTGAACTCAAGAACACGAAGGATTCTTCAAAACCCCAGAGACATAATCCAAGTGCCACAAAACAGATAAGATATGCAGAAAGAATTAAGAAATTGGTAAGTAAATACACATCAGTTCATAAAGACGGGGGAGAACTACGAAGAAAACTTAAGAAAGGAAAGCTGACCATTCAAAGGTCGAATTTTAGATATCTCTATACTGGCAAATGAAATCATACAGACTGTAAAGACTCTTGAAAACAACTATGCCCCGATGGTATAATGAGCGAAATCCTTGAGCCAGCCTGACTAGCATTATCGCCGTCGTGTGCAAGGCAGATCAGTCCCAAATAGCCATCAGGCATATAACTTGGCCGATGGAAAGACTGATTGAAATTTTTAAAATGGAGACCAAAGTAATTCTATAATCACCACCGTGGTATAACTCACAAAAGGTCCTTTGGTAAACCCCGTCTGTCGAGTCATCAGCGGAAACTGAGAAATACATCTAAGGAAAAATTATTTATTAGTCAATGAACAGGTTGGATATAGAAGGCATCCCAGAAAAGGTAATCGGCCATACCATAAAGAAATGGACGTCTTTATTGTTGCTCAGTTGATGTTTATAAAGCATTCAATAATATGTGACATAATGTATAGTGGTATAGTGGTATAGATAGAAATGTTTCAGTGAAATTGAAGATATGTATAACAATCTATATTTGTGTCAACAGACAGGATGGATTTATACATTCTATACCAAACAAAAAAGGAGTATTTCAAGGACGTGTACTAGGTCCCACACTGTATGACAATTTTGTAAACGACACTAAAAATTATATACAGGACAATACTTCCCTTTTTTGTTAACAGGGTACCTAAAATCAAACACCTAAGCCCATTACATGCTGATAAGATTAATCGATCAACAACAAATATAGGGTGAATTGATCAGCTACATAATCATCGTAAGCTTGAGCGACTGACAACTGACAGAGTGAAACCCCCCCCCCCCCCCCCCCCCCCCTAGAAATTACCATATCATAGCGTGAAATGGTTATATGTTCCACTTCACGTCTTTTGTGGAGACGACTGTGTTCAAACTTTAGGCAGATATAAATACTGAGGGATCATTTTTTAAAAAGTACACAATTCCAGTATGCTGGGGACCATTTAGCTAAACGAGCGAAATCCTTGAGCCAGCCTGACTAGCATTATCGCCGTCCTGTAAGTACAACAACCGTAGACAAGGAAAAAACGATGAACGTGCTGATGCATTTGTTTAACATATCAGCTACTCGGACCACTCGTTACGGTACTGAGGTGTGGCGTCCATTCAGTACCATGACAATAAACAAGGACAAGCCTTCGTCTTGTTCACTCTTCAACACTTCAGTGCCTTTCTCACTTCATACCCATCAGAGAGAGAAGCACACACACAAAACAACAACGAAATGACTTGTATCTGCAGAGTTAGATATATGGCCCAACTATTTATTTACTGTGAGCCAAGTAAGATTTGTGTGGCTTCACATGACTGAATCAAAGGAAGACATCTACTTTAAAGGTACCTATAATTATGTGCTGAGGATAGAGCCACAAGGCAAGGTCCCCTGGATCAACTTCTTAGAAAGATTTGTAACAGTCTAAAATGATTTCCACATGTCTGGAAGTAAAATCAGGGCACCCTCAACGTGACGCGAATAATGTATTTTAGTCACCATTAAATTGCAGGCGTCATGCATTAGGTACTGGCAACACACACACACACACACACACACACACCACACACACACACACACACACACACACACACACACACACACACACACACGCACGCACGCACGCACGCACAACACACACACACACACACACACACACCACACACACCACACGCGCACAAACTCACACACACACACTGGAACTTCTTCAAGGCTTTCATTTTACAACAAAATTGAAAACGCATATGGTCTCCGATCATACTTAACCGCCCACAAAAATAGTAAACAAAGAACAGAAATACCCAATATAATATAATATAACAGCTCTGTGTCGTTTTCGACTTCGTCCACGTGAACTTAAACTCGAGAGGGGAACGTTATTGGAGCATTCTCTTACAAGAACGAATATGTAGATCGTGTGAAGTTGTGGAGGATGAAAGACAGCTTCTTGATAATTATTTCGTTAACGGTGAATTGGGATACTGCCTTCTTACTTTTATTAATGCGCGCGTTCATTGATTTTCCGTTTTCAGAACAAATATTGAATTTACACATAAGTTGTTTTTTTTTTTTTTTTTTTTTTTTTTGTTGCTGCACGAAGTGGTCAAAAATGTAAATGAATATGTAATTTAGCTCTCTCGGGACGAAGGGACCTGACTGCGGACCAACTGGCACCCGCTTCACAGATGACGTTATTGTCTAATTGTAACACCCAGTGACCTTTCCCCTTTCAACAGCAACCAATGGTTTTTAGACATTTTTGCCATGCGAGTGAGCCACAGAGGGTTTTAGCAAGTCGCTGTCCGAAGTGTTGGGGTCGGCCTGCTATTGCGTGGGGCCGCTATGGCGCGGGGCCGCTTTTGCGCGGCGACTATTTGTCATTCAACCAGTCTCTCAAAACAGTGTAACAGAAATAGGGTTAGGGTTAGGATTTGGGTTAGGGTATTCCGCTTCTTATAGATGATATGTTCTTAGGTCGCGCAATAGTGGACCCGCGCAATAGCGAAGTGTTCCATGCGTGTTAACAATGGCGTCTCAAACCAGTGCTTCACAGCAGCGAAGTTCGGAGAGAAGTCGTGGAAGTCTGTTTCACGGCGTTAGAATTACTTTAGACTGAAGGTTCGGACATTGAGGAAGACTTTGACTGCAGTGGTGAGGCGTTTATTGTTAATGGAGGTGAAAGAAGTTCGGATTCTGAACTCGAACTGGCTGCAGCATTAGCTGAAGAAAGTGATTGCGCGAGTGAAGAGGGTGGTGGCGATAATGATGACTCAGCCTGGCCATATAGATAGGAGAGTGTGTACCCGACATGACAGAGGCAGAGTTTTTGTGATTCAGGATGCAAAACTGGCATCAAAATTTTCGATTTTTTTACCGCTGTAGCACTTTTCACTTGTCAACATGGTTTACCCACACAACAAGAATGTCAAGCCCCCTTCCAGTTTTTTTTCCCCAGCTGAAAACGCGTCATCTGCCACCACGGGATCAAGTCCTGGCTTTCTGGCAAGGTATATATTCTATTGTTATCATCCTATTATTGTTTGTATCTGTCTTTTTTTTTTTATCTCACTCACATACATACATATGTGTACACGTAATCACACACACAGACACACAGACACACAGACACACAGAGAGACACAGACACAGAGACACAAAGACATAGACACAGAGACACAGACACAGACACAGACACAGACACACACACCACACACACACCACACACACACACACACACACACACACACACCACACACACACGCACGCACGCACGCACGCACGCCGCACGCACGCACGCACGCACGCACGCACGCACGCACGCACACACACACACTTGTGAAAGTAATGATATTGTCAACCTCGGTGTAATGTCAGTGGAGGAAGGACTAGCGCACAGCCCAAACACACTCACAGCTTGCTTACAATCTCATTCATATATCATGCATTCGTCACATCAAACCATTTAGTAAAGTCTATAACTTTACTATACATGATCATAGAAAGACATCAATGCATATAGAATCAAACAAATAAAACATTCTCTCTTTCCTTGAATTTAAACAAAATCATTTATCTAAAACATCATTAACTAACCGGGTATAAACAGATTTCTACTTTACCTGGCCAGGTGATCTTAACTATTCACGAATCACTGTCTTTTCTTTTCTTTTTTTTCTTTCACTGTCACTTTCACAACACGACACAACTGCCGGCACGGGTGTTGGTCTGATGGCGCCTGGTCAGGTGAGACTGTTGGCGTTGGTCTGTGGTTCTGCTTGGCGAAGTGACGCTGCCAGGTATGAGGTCGAACCCCCGGTTAGGGTAGAACAGTGACTATCAACATCGATCTGTTCTCCTTTCTTTCTTCCTGCATTAACGCATTGCACTCTCTCTCTCTCTCTCTCTCTTTAGTCTGCTCTTATCAATGGACATGGTTGCTTTTCTTTTCTTTTTCTTTTCTTTCTTTTCTTCTTCATAAATTAGCAACTCTTTCTCTCTCTCCACATCTCTCCTCAGTCCTTCCTCTGCAGACTATCTCATGCTAATCTCTCAACTTGGTTCTCTTCTCTCCTCCCTTCATCTCTCTCTCTCCCTCTCTCTCTGTTCGTTCTTCCCCTCGTTCTGCCGTTCTCTCACTCACGCTTTCCCTTTATTCGTTCCGATCTGTCCAAAAACGGGCGAGTACCATTGGTCAGTTTTTTTTACCCCTGACACCCGAGGTTGTCTCCCTCTAATTCCATTGGACGTTCAAATCATGACAGTCCCGTCTACACGCCTTACTCTCTGTGGTGGTCAATTGGTCATTTAATTGATTAGCTAGATTTCACCCCCACCACACACTACCTTCCCCCTTCCCTACTTCACTGGCGCGGTGTGGCTTAAGTGGTGGACACTGGTCAATCTAAATTGGCCAGCTGAGTCTGGGTAGGCACCACGACGCCCGAGTAACAATGACGTTGGTTCCACAGAGTGGCTAGATGAGCTTGAGCTCGGCTCTGCGACTCGTCTCGCTAGACATCGAGGCGTCGGTCAAAGCTGCTTAGCCCGTATAGCCGGACAGACCGTCTTCCTGAAGCCTCTCCGCTAAGCTAATTGGCCGGACCCGACCTATGGGCCCGTCTTTCTGACGCCTAGAATGTTTGAGTTTGGACTTAGGTCCGAACAAATTGGCTGGCGACTCCCAAGTTAGGTTGTTCCCCCCAAGTTAGGTTGTTTCCCCCAAGTTAGGTTGTTTCATTTTTTTGTCCGTGACAATTTCCCCTTGCAAAAGACCATGCTCCGCATTGTCTCAAAACAACGGTACAAAAAGGACAACAACCGAATTTGCTGACACACAGCTACACGCGCAAAGTTTGGAAAATACTTTACAACCAACGGTTTATAAGTTATAAAATATACAATTAATGAATTACCACTCCAATGAGTTATCATTGACGTGCGCTCTTGCGTTATTTCAACTCATTCTATAACGACCTCTGTGCGCACTTATGCAATTCCCCTACCTGCGGATTTGCCATCTCTCCTTTTCACAATTCTTATGAAAAGCACAATATAATATGATCGCGATCCATGACACTTCACTGAGGAATCTCCATCCTCGCTTATTGCAAATAATGCATCACTACACAAGCGACTGTATGCTCCAAGCATAACTACATCCACATGAACAAGTCTCACAAAGAAAATATGAACAAGTCTCACACACAAAAAAATATGAACATAGCCAACTGGGAATGAACCCATATCCAATAACATAACTGTAATCAACACATATTATCAACAAAGCACCCTGGATATGACTGACTTCCTCTGAGTGCAGCTTGCTAGACTACACGACTTAAATAGTCAGCCCCGACATTCTGTCGACCGGGAATGTACTGCACTCGATACCTGTAGGGCTGCAGTCCCATTGCCCAACGCAGAACTCGCTGTTTTTCAACTGCGCCTCCTGCAGGAATTTGAGTGGTTGATGATCCGTCTCGATCACGAACTCTTTCCCATAAAAAGTATTTTGTGGAACTTCTGCACGGCCCACACAACAGCTAAACACTCCTTCTCTACAGTTGCGTACCCTTCCTCACACTTTGTCAATTCCTGCTAGCATATCTCACAGGAAACTCGACCCCTTCATGCTCCTGTAACAATACTGCACCTATCCACCACCTGATGCATCTGTCCGCAACAAAAATGGTTTGGACATATCTGGTAGCTTCAAGATGGGACGGGAACCTAGTCTTTCCAACACCGTCTGCAGTGCTTGCTCTGCAGCGTCTGACCACTCGACCACTGCCGGTTTCCCTGCCTTGACCAAATCACTGAGAGGACTCGTGATTGTTTGCGAAATTTGGAACAAACTCCCTATAGAACCCAATAAAACTAGCAGACTCCTGACTTCTGTTTTGGTCTTTGGTCTCTCTGAATTCATCATCTTCTCCACCTTTCCTCTTTCCGGCTGCTTTGTGTCGCTTCCGACAACAAAACCTAGGAACTCCAGGCTTGGAAAGCCAACCTGGCACTTTGTTGGTCTGGCTGTGAGATTGGCTTGTCTCAACCTCTCCGAGACTGCTCCTAGCTGCCTCATATGCTCCTCCCATGTCTCGGATGCTATCAGAATGTCATCCATGAAATTCACGACACCTTCCAATCCCGTCAATAGCTTCCTCATCATTCGAGAAAAGACGCAGGTGCGTTGACCATCCCAAAAGGGAGTACTCGCCACTGGTATAGCCCCATAGGAGTGGAAAATGCTGTGACTTCCTTTGAGTCATCACTCAAGGCTATTTGCCAGTAACCCTTGCACAGATCGATCCTGGTGAAATACTGGCTCTTGCTTGTGGCGATCTGAGCGAACAGGTCTTCCATGTTGGGTATGACCTCTGCATCGACCTTGGTGACACTGTTCAGACGTCTATAGTCGACACAGAATCGATGCTCACCTGACTTTTTCCTCACTAAGACGACGGGTGCACTATATGATGATTTGGACGGTTCAATCACCCCAAGGTCCAACATCTTTTCTACCTCCTCCTCGATCACTTGCTTGGTGGCATATGGGATCGGGTAGGCTTTCACATGTACGGGTTTCTGTGATGTCAACTCCACCGTACATGTCTCTAGAGTTGTCCTGCCTGGTTTATCAGTCAGGGACGCCCTATACTGTTCTAGGAGCCCACTAACTTCCCCTGTCTCCTACTGCCTAGCCCTTCATACAGTGACACATCCCTGTATGACTCTTCTCCTGGAAACTCAGGCAACAAAATCTCCCCTTCTTCTGCTGGGTCTCCTTCACCTCCATCAATGATTGCTGCTGCGCCTATGTGCTGAGTCTCACGCTGAATATATTTGCGGAGTAGATTTGCATGGAAAAGTTTTGGTTTCCATTCACATCGATTCGGTAGTCCTGATCTACCTTTTCAATGATGGTGAATGGCCCCTTCCAATGCATCAGCAGCTTGTTGTGATCCGTGGGAAGCAGTAACGGGACTTGATCTCCCACCTTGAGGAATTGCTTCCTCACCTTCTGTCATACTGCTTCTTCTGGACGACCCTAGCCTCCTGCAAACTCTCCCTTGGGGACCTTACATGTCTCCTCGAGCCTATTGCGTAAGTCACCACATACTGATATGTGGTTTTGACTTATTCGGACTCCTGTTCTCCGGACCACAGCTCTTTGAGAATGCACACCGGTCCCCGAACTGTCCGCCATACAGCAGCTCAAATGGCGAAAAGCCTGTGCTTTCCTGAGGGGCTTCTCTGTAGGCAAAACAGTGCCGCTGGAATGTAGCGGTCCCAATCTGCGGCCTTTCCTCACCGAGCTTCTTTAAGATGCCCTTCAGCACACCGTTGAATCTTTCCACCAAGCCATTGCATTGTGGATGGTATGGGGTAGTGGGAGCAGCTGTGTGATCCCTAGCAGCCTGTTGACCTCCTTCATCACGCCTGAGGTGAACTGTAAACCCCTGTCACTGAGAATTTGTGCTGGCACACCCACGCGAGAGAAGATGTCTACCAGCCTTCAGCGACCTGTTGCGTATCTATGCCTTTCAATGCAACCGCTTCTGGGTATCTGGTCGCGTAGTCCACCAGCGTCAACACATACCTGTGCCCGCCTTTGGAACAGGGCGCGATTGGGCCAATCAGATCAACAGCCACTCTCCTGAACGGTGTGTCAATTAAAGGGGGATGTTTAAGAGGTGCCTTCCTCTTCACCCCTCTTGTGGCTGATCTTTGACACACGTCACATGACATGCAAAACGCTTGATGTCTGCCATTGCTCCTGGCCAATGAAAGTCATCAAAGACTCGGTTAGCTGTTTTGCTGGTGCCGAGATGACCCGCATGAGCGACTCGTGACCCCCTGACATGACAGTGTCACGATAACACGCTGGTACCTCTAACTGAGTGGTCACCTTACCTGTCTTCCCCTTGGTGAACACTCGGTACAACAGCCGCCTTTCACAAGAAATTCTGTCTCACCTCCTCTAACCTCCTGTTTCTCTCCCCCTCTTGCCCAAATCCCAAGACTTCACGAGCGAAGGGTCTTGTTCCTGTGCAGCCCTAAACTCATCAGGCGACACGTCTATGCCCGACTTCCTTCCTGGAACAACTAACGGTTTAACAACCCTTTTTCTCCTTCTTTGCTCCGTGTTTGAACTGCTGCCCCTGTAGCAGTCAACAACTCAGGATCCCTGGATCCCTTGCCCCTGGAATATTTCCGATGATCAAATCATGAAGGGGTTTCTCCATCACCAACGCAGACAACTCGCCTGAGAAGTAAGGGGTACGTACTTCTATCTTAGCAACTGGAAACTCCCTCACAGTGCCATCGATTAGAGTACAGGTCTGGATTTGCCCTGTCAAATCCCCTTTATCGACCAGCGTTGTTCGTACTACACCGCATGAACAACCAGTGTCTCGTAACACTTTCACCCTCTGCTGGCCAATCCACCCTTCTTCCACTGGAACGAACCACTCAGCCTAGTGCCCTCTATCCCTGACACTGACTGCTGTCCAGTGCTAGCCATAGGCTGCACTTCACCTCTTCAGACTGAATCCCTTTTGGTTCCACTGCAGGTCGTTTCCCTTGACGACCCTTATCACCTCTTGCAAGGCTGCTGCCTTCTGGAACCTCATGCGACAATCCCTCGCCACATTGTCCCTTCTTGTGACAAATGAAACACCTAATTTCCCTTTGCCCTTCCTTCTGCCCCACCACTGGGTTTTGCAGACTTTGCAGAAAACTCTCCTAGTCTCCTTGCACTTTCTCCCCTGTGCCTAGTACCTGTTTCTCCTGCACCTTAGTGCCCAAACGTGCCTCTCTATTACACCTCTGCGAACTTCAACAACTCCCCTGCTGTCTCTGGCTGTCTCTCTTTCAAATGTATAGTTAAACTCAGGGCCGCAACCTGACAAAATCTGTTCTTTCATAACTAGCTCTTTCAACTCAGCGAACTCCTTCTTCGTACCACTCAACTCTAACCACTTTTCAAAATAGTGATCCAAACGTGCACCAAACTGAGTGTACGTCTCACCTGCTTGTAATTTTTGCGGAACGAAATTTCTTCCTGAACCCTTCCTCTGTGAGGTCAAATCCCTTCATTAAAGACTCCTTCACAGCACAAAATCGGACTGTTGTTCTGCTGGTAACGCAGTGAAAATCTGCATGCCTTACCCGTCAGTAACGCAGACAAAATGACTGCCCACTCTTCTGGAGGCCAACCCTGACTGGTCGCAAACGTTTCGAAACGACTGATGTATGCATCAATCGAATCGGTTCCTTCAGAGAATTTTGGCAACTTGGGTCGGGGAGCATAGCTGCGCACAGAGTCACTGGAAAGTGAACTACCATCATCGGTGGCCTCCCTCTGCATTCTCACTTTCTCTAACTCCAATTGAACCCTTTTAAACTTTCTGTTTCCTGCGTTTCCCTAGCCTGATTATCATTAGCCTGAATCCTTAATTTTTCTGTTTCCTGCTTCATTCTTTCTGTTTCCTGCGCTTGCCTTATTCTCTCTGTTTCCTGCGTTGCGCTAGCTTTAGTCCTTTCCTGCTCTGCTAATGCTATCTCTACGGCAACACGGCGTCTTTCCGCGCGTTCATCTCTTTCCATCTTTTGTTGGTTTTCAACGATATGCACGCAACTCATCTCCTGAGTAACCTAGATCACGAGCGACGCTCACAAATTGTTCAATAGGGGTGTTCTTTTCTTCCGCCATTATATCTCCTTTTTTTTTTTTTTTGAACAAGATTTTATTACTACGACAGCCAAACTGGTGGTTACCGACACGAGTGACGTAATAGCACAATCCTAAAGAATGATAATATTAGCTTGGGACAACGTAGTAGTTTTTATAAGACGCCCAGCGCCTGACCCAACTATGAGAGCGAATTATAGGAAATCTGTGCGAAATGAGTACTCTGGGGCTGAAATGCCAAGCCTAGTATTAACTATCTTGGAAGCAATGCCAAGCCTAGTATTTAACTATCTTGGGAACATACAGTAAGACAACCCCTTGTCTTAGGATACAATACTTGAATCCCACCAGCTTCCTCTCTGAGAAGTTGAACAATTATAATAAATGGGCCAGAATATCCTGGCAGGCTCGCCAATAAATTGTCAACCTCGGTGTAATGTCAGTGGAGGAAGGACTAGCGCACAGCCCAAACACACTCACAGCTTGCTTACAATCTCATTCATATATCATGCATTCGTCACATCAAACCAACTAGTAAAGTCTATAACTTTACTATACATGATCATAGAAAGAACATCAATGCATATAGAATCAAACAAAATAAAACATTCTCTCTTTCCTTGAATTTCACAAAATCATTTATCTAAAACATCATTAACTAACCCGGGTATAAACAGATTTCTACTTTACTGGCCAGGTGATCTTAACTATTCACGAATCACTGTCTTTTCTTTTCTTTTCTTTTCTTTTCACTGTCACTTTCACAACACGACACAACTGCCGGCACTGGTGTTGGTCTGATGGCGCCTGGTCAGGTGAGACTGTTGGCGTTGGTCTGTGGTTCTGCTTGGCGAAGTGACGCTGCCAGGTATGAGGTCGAACCCCCGGTTAGGGTAGAACAGTGACTATCAACATCGATCTGTTCTCCTTTCTTTCTTCTGCATTAACGCATTGCACTCTCTCTCTCTCTCTCTCTTCTAGTCTGCTCTTATCAATGGACATGGTTGCTTTTCTTTCTTTTTTCTTTTCTTTCTTTTCTTCTTCATAAATTAGCAACTCTTTCTCTCTCTCCACATCTCTCCTCAGTCCCTTCCTCTGCAGACTATCTCATGCTAATCTCTCAACTTGGTTCTCTTCTCTCCTCCCTTCATCTCTCTCTCTCCCTCTCTCTCTGTTCGTTCTTCCCCTCGTTCTGCCGTTCTCTCACTCACGCATTCCTTTATTCGTTCCGATCTGTCCAAAAACGGGCGAGTACCATTGGTCAGTATTTTTACCCCTGACACCCCAGGTTGTCTCCCTCTAATTCCATTGGACGTTCAAATCATGACAGTCCCGTCTACACGCCTTACTCTCTGTGGTGGTCAATTGGTCATTTAATTGATTAGCTAGATTTCACCCCCACCACACACTACCTTCCCCCCTTCCCCACTTCACTGGCGCGGTGTGGCTTAAGTGGTGGACACTGGTCAATCTAAATTGGCCAGCTGAGTCTGGGTAGGCACCACGACGTCCGAGTAACAATGACGTTGGTTCCACAGAGTGGCTAGATGAGCTTGAGCTCGGCTCTGCGACTGTCTCGCTAGACATCGAGGCGTCGGTCAAAGCTGCTTAGCCCGTATAGCCGGACAGACCGTCTTCCTGAAGCCTCTCCGCTAAGCTTAATTGGCCGGACCCGACCTATGGGCCCGTCTTTCTGACGCCTAGAATGTTTGAGTTTGGACTTAGGTCGAACAAATTGGCTGGCGACTCCCCAAGTTAGGTTGTTCCCCCAAGTTAGGTTGTTTCCCCCAAGTTAGGTTGTTTCATTTTTTTTGTCCGTGACAGATATTATAATCATAGTATATTTACATATTTCTATTTTTTCAGGAAACAGCATAGGTGAAGTAAAATAAAACATTTTCTCAGACAGATAATGATTTATTGCGCTGTAATGTCAGGTGCTGTCGTGTCAGGTGCTGTTGTGTCAGGTGCTGTCGTGTCAGGTGCTGTCGTGTCAGTGATGTTGTGTCAGGTGCTGTCGTGTCAGCTGTCGTGTCAGGTGCTGTCGTGTCAGGTGCTGTTGTGCCAGGTGCTGTTGTGTCAGGTGATGTAGTGTCAGGTGCTGTTGTGTCAGGTGCTGTTGTGCCAGGTGCTGTTGTATCAGGTGATGTTGTGTCAGGTGCTGTCGTGTCAGCTGTCGTGTCAGGTGCTGTCGTGTCAGGTGCTGTTGTGCCAGGTGCTGTTGTGTCAGGTGATGTAGTGTCAGGTGCTGTTGTGTCAGGTGCTGTTGTGTCAGGTGCTGTTGTGCCAGGTGCTGTTGTGTCAGGTGATGTTGTGTCAGGTGCTGTTGCTGTTCTGCAGTAAATGGATAGAAGCCAGTCCATATCATCACCATTAAGGTCACCACCACCACCACCACCCATCAATCCCACACCATAACAGATGTGATCACACGCCGTGGGCAGTTCAGGAATTCCCTGGCTGTCCAAGACTACAATCAGAACATGGCTGGCGTGGACAAAAAAATCGACCAGCTGGTCTTATACATGCCG
The DNA here is from genome assembly GCA_018398815.1 of Conus ventricosus. Classification (NCBI taxonomy): domain Eukaryota; kingdom Metazoa; phylum Mollusca; class Gastropoda; order Neogastropoda; family Conidae; genus Conus; species Conus ventricosus. Next base: position 7,485,137 of record CM031616.1, read on the forward strand.
CTAGGCCACAAGATCATGAAGTGGTGGGGAAAGCTTTTCTTCCACCTCTTCACCCTGAGCTTCATCCAGGGTCCGTTTTGTAGAATATGTATTTGGAAGGCCAGAGCAAGCTAGGCCAGAAATACTATGAAAGATTCCGTGATGGCAGTTGGTCGTGGGCTTAATGACCGCTACCAGACAGAAGTGGGCACCCGTGTCCCGGAACCCATAGCAGAACCTGACCCTGCAGCAGCTCCCTGCCCCTGCCTCAGTTCCTGGACTCTGCCCAGGTTCCAGTGCCAACCTCTATGACCAGGCTGGGTGCAAAGGGACACTTCTCCTGCCCTCCACCTAAATATAAGGGTGGCAAGTCTGGCTTCTGGCGCTGTGTTGTGTGCACTGTATACATGTAGGAAGCGAGCGCCACCCCGATGTCAGACTTTAGTAGGCAAGCCATTGGTGCCAGAAATGTGCCAGACCCCTGTGTGACAAACTAGTTCAACCTGCCAAGAATGTCACATGCTTTCCGGTATATTATTCTGTACAAAAATATATTGATTATTAGTACAGTAAGGAGGCCAGTGCGCACATAGTGTGATGGTGTAGGTTTTTAGTTTTTTTTCTTTATTTTATAATTTTGTGTTGTGTCAGTATTAGTGGATCAGAGAGTGCCCTACAGGCTATAATATGAATCATAAATCATAGCTGTCACTCCTTGGATTATCTAGCGAGTGATCAGACTGTTTTTTAAAGACATTCTGCATATCTGAATACTTATGAATGCTTATCCCCCCCTATTTTCTTTAATCTAAGACATAAGAGCAAGCTTTGTTTATAATTGAATATTTCTTGCAGTCATTGCAACACCAAGCTGCTCTGTAAGTTTTCCTTGGAATTTATTAGTTGATTGTAATTTAGTCCCTTGCAGATTCATTCCAAGAACTGGCCCTCAGCACTTCTGTCTTAAGAGGTTATCTTTTTATATTTTCTATTTTTACAAGAAAATGTAACTTGTTTTGCTCTTTCATGATTTTTTTTGCTTCTTAGGTGGCACTTTGCTTAGTTTTTTGAAAACTCAACAAACATGCTACGGTATTGCACACCAGCCTTTTTCTGGGATAGCATTCTTCTTAAACCGAAAAGGCAGAGGAGTCAAGTTACCACTTTCCGCGGTCACTGAGGAGAAACAATCAGGTTTCGAAATACCGGTATCTGACAGGAGCTATATTAGTGAGTTTCCTCCCCATTGGAGATTGTCTCCCCCTTATAGACTATAAGCTTGTTGATGACTCATTTGAGAAGCATTTATTATTCACCATTCACCCACTCAAGCACATACTGTTAGTTTTTAGTTAGGCAGAATTATCTACCACTGCAGATATGAATGCTTATCTCCCCCTATTTCTTCAATCTAAGACATAAAAGCAAGCTTTGTTTATAATTAAACACGTATATGACAGCACACATTTTATTCCAAAAGCGTTTAACAAAATCTGTAACATCATGCCTGTACTGTGTCTGGAATTCATTAAAACGACATAAGTTAGAAAGAACTTATCATCTGTAGAAAACATTACCTGTATATAGTTCTGGTAATATTGACTGTTTGAAGCTTCCTTCAAACCGATCTGATGGACACGTTGTCTGTGTCTACAAATGTAACGGCAAGTTGAAGTAACCATTCCGATGTGTTTGTCGCCTATCTAGTAGCCTGATCTACCCATTGATTTGAAATTGTTCCACAGTGAGAAGGCAGCTAACAAAAGGTGAACTGGTACCTTTTCTAGACCAGTGACGAATCACGTGTTTTGTTTCCATTGTCATCTTTAGTGGAGTTCTAGACTTGGAGGTTTAATGGTGTATAACGCAGACTCCAAATCTCTAGGAAGTACTAAAAGAGCATTGAAATGCATTGACATATATAGATTGTTATGTACTGATTAAGAACATAACGATAAAACGTCATGATCGATATGCATGCATCAGCAGATCTGTAATGTTATATAAAACCAAAGGTATAGCTGCATGTTCAGGAGTGAAAAATGGGCTATGTTTATCCACTTGTATTTTTTTTAAGTGAGGCAGTTACAAAAGCTACTCCATCATTTCCCTTTTCAAAATACAAAGATCTTTGATAATCTGTATATTGACTTTCTCAACAGGGAAGACACTGAACCCCTTTACAAATTGGATGTGTGGTTTTAGGATAAATCGTTACGGAAAATGCCAAGGATTGGGCGGTTTCGTTTCTATTTTGGAACTGGAAAACAACATTTAGTTTCAAGCTTTTGGAAAAAAAAGTTCGATTCTGTGCTGTTGATTATATTGAAAGCAAATGTATTTATGATGATGACGATGATAATATAACAATAATCATCATCATGATTATGATAATGATCATAATAATAATTTAATCTCTCTCTCTCTCTCTCTCTCTCTCTCTCTCTCTCTCTCTCTCTCTCTCTCTCTCTGTTCGTTTATTTATTGTTGCAGAAATTCACATTGTTAAAGCCATATCTGATTATTTGGTTGGTAGACACTGCTGGCTCTGGGGTCTGTTACGATGATAATTGACCTATGTTCTTTTCATTATAAGGCGTACCTGTTAGTACCGCCTAACACCTGTTCCATGTGTTAGAACTATCGACACTGATGTCATAACTGTCATTTTAATCTGCTTGTGCGAGTGTGCTTTTGAAGGTGTGTGTATAACAGGCAGAGGACAGGGCCGGATGGCGGTGCCTGGCTTCAAGAGTGTCTCTCATCTCTCCTCTACGCCCATTATGGGCAAGAGAATGATGATGATGATGATGATGTATAACATTATATGATTTTTTAGTAATATTCATTAACATTCAATTTTAAGTGGGCTTCACCATCCTTGCATACGAATAGTTACATTCAGTTTTTATTTCTGTAGTACATCGTCGTCTCTCAGGGGGCGGGTTAGTGTAAGACGGACTTTTAAAAACTCACGTATTAGAACATGCCTTGATGTGCATTTTGACCTGCCTTTCAGTCATTTATGTCTATATATTTACTTATTTAATCATGTCTGTATTCTTTCTTTTATTTACCCATGAATTTCTGTTTGATTTCATTTTAATGACTGATTTTCGGAACCTTTCCCGACTGGGCAAATCGTAATGTTAACATCTTTACTACTTTCGCTTCTTGTGCCTGGCCTCGTTGCTGTGTGGCTACACTCCACAGATAGAGAAGTGGGTTGACGGCAGAATTGAGAGGTAGCAGGAACACAACTAACGCGTCGTACAGTTGGGTGACACGGTAACATGGGATGATAACATGGCAACCAGACGAAGGAAAACCAGCAGACAGAATCTGTGATCGCTATCTTCCCTATCACGTGGGCTGAAGAATAATAGGGCCTCTTTGCAGGATCCATTGTAATTCGGTATGTTGGTGTTCGTCTGTACACGGAAATTTGCCCAGTTACAATCATTAACGATAAGATAAAGTTGACTGTTACGGTAATCGTGACCATCCGACCTTGTAATTCGATTCAATACGATCAAATAAAGCCAGACGACACAAGCCAGACTGGCCATACAGGCCCCAGTGTGACAGTCCAGGAAGAAACGGTATCAACGACAACACGATTCCAACAATCCATGCGGCTGTGCAAGATACGGCAGTTAATGTTCTATACAGATTCTGCACATCTGACTGAAACACAGAACAAACCAGTGATCCAAAACGATGAGCCCAATGATCAGGATGGACAACCTCACTGGACAGAACAGACAGAAGTCCAGCCGCCTTGCACGCAATGCTGCTGGTCCAGGATTGTTCAGACTGAATGTACATTCCATCATACACAGCATCGGCCACCACAGTGATGCTGACATGAGTCCCCATGCAAATATTAGCAAACTGAAGATGAGCAATGGCAGTCATGAAATAACTTTTGAAGGTACTGTTCGTTAAAAATAAAATTAACAAACAAAGCAAATTCCCCATAATGCCACATACGCTGATCAACCAAAAGAAAGCCCTGTACAGCTGTGTTGGTATGAGTGTTGCACATGAAGGAAGTATAGTATCAGGTGCGAAGCACTTCAACTTGACTAACGCTTTAGGGTGTATGTTTTCACAACAAAATCTGTAGTTTGGTGAAAACATTCTGTTTAAATGTTTTGACCCAGAAAATAAATCAAATGCAAAATTTACTGTTGGATTGCCTTGTAAGTCGAACTCAGTCAGAAGTGGAATGCTCTTTAAACCCATTGATCCAATAGTTTGGACAGCAGAGAAAGATGCATTCAAATGTTTTGTACGAGGTAGATATGCCAAGACAATATTGTTCAGTGTCTTTAAACATGTTTTAGAAACATCAATTTGTCTGAGACAATAGTAAATGGTTCTGAATATGTAGCTGTCATTTCGCTCAGAGGATTGTTTTTCAATGTTAAACTCTGTAAACTAGGAAAGTGAAAGAAAACACTCATGTTAATAGTTCTCAACTGATTGTTGGAAAGATCTATGAACAGAAAAATTGGCATGTGAAATGTTAACAATAGAGCAGTACGATAAATACAGACGAATAAGATACGAATTTTCAGTAAAATCACTCAGTGACATCATCGAACCTGTGGCGTCAACGAATCGAAGATGGAGAAAACGTTCAACAGGAAAAGAGTGACGACACATGAAGGAGTGACCTAAACACAGACAGCTTGGAGGGCAGGTCCTGTCACACATCAGTTCATCATCCCGCTGTGGACACTGACCCCACCCATCACACAGACTGTCTCCATGCACACACACTTTATACGCTCTACACGAATAAAATCCAGCACACGTCACTCTGTCACAGTCATGTTCGTCCTCTCCATGAACACAGTCAGAAAATCCATTGCATCGAGTGTAGAGAGGAAGACAGTTCAACAGCTCAGCGGTACAACGGTAGTGGCTGTCAGGACACGATTCGTCAGCTTTCATCAGCTCCTGACTGAAATATCCAGTACCATCCAGGTTGATATAATATCGCCCTTTCCTGTCTCCATCACTAACTTTATGGCAATAGGGACATGGGTTGGTCTTGTCTTCATCACAGTTTCTCTCATCTGAATCGTCCAAACAGTCTGAGTAGTTGTTGCACCATTGCCCATGTAACACATACTGACCATTAGAACACAGAAACCCCTGACGTGCAGGATGTTCACAGAATGATTCATCACTGTTATCTGGACAGTCCTGACGGAAGTCACATGCTGAGGTGTACAGTACTGCTGTTGTGTCACCACCACATGTAAACATGGCGTAACTGGAGAAAATGAATCTCTCAGGAAGAAACTTCGTAGACTTTTGCTGGTCAGTCATGTTTAGGACCGCGCAAAACTGAGAAAATCTGGTATTCCAACAATGGCTGTTAACGTCACATGACAAAAATGCATGCGTAATATGATTACTTGGACACAGAGACAAAAACTGTAACGTACTTGTCAATCTATTTTCGACAGTCTGTTTGCAGATTAGTGCGATGTTTGAAGGAAATGCCAAGAATGATTGCGATTTTACTTCACATATTGCACGTGAATTTGAGTCAGTGCCTTTGTCATATGTAAAAGACCAACTGAATCAAAGAAATAATTCTTCATGATCCTGGAGGGAGAATATACCACTTTCACTACCAGATGATTCGTATAGTAGATCAAGGTGTAATCGGACCATATGCGAAACCTGCTGTTGTAACCGGTTGTATGGCCCAACCTGTTGTGTAACCAATAACCGTGTCTCTGGACTCGAAAAACTTTCGAAGAATATGAAGAGAGTCCTCTTGTTCCTGCCTTGTTTTGATGAAGCCAGTATTCCGCCAATCGCCTGACATTCGTAAGAAGTGCTGCAAACCGTGATGTAAACTCCACCGTGATCAACTGGAAACATTTGTTACGTGAAGCCACCATCCCCTGACATCCAGGACTGCTGAAGGGACAGTGTTCTGTTTCATCACGTCCGTCCTCACACTCTGGTTTCTGATTGCAGTACAGGTGCTGTGAAATTTAGAATAATGCTCCACTGAGCAGTTGAACAGACCACTGGGCAATTTGGGCGGCTCATCGTTCACAGATAATACTGCAAAGTGTACGTTCAGACCAGTTCGTTCATTCTCTTTGCAGAGAAAAGTTATTTTTAGATGTGATGTCACAAAGATAGAAGCTGGTGAGAAACAGTCCATACATACATGTGCAACACGATCAGATGTATTTGTTACTGTATAAATCAGTTTCAGTTTTGATGTCCAAGCCTCAGAACAGAAATTAGGCCGCGCTGCCCGCTGAATGCTGACAAGAACGACGTTTCCAGCTGATACTTTGACATCAGTTTTGCAAATCTTTTTAACATGAAAAGACACCACTGGTACTATAACATATAAAAGTGCCCATCCCCTTAAGTGGGTGTGTGACCTTTTCCATTCATCTTTCTACCACCCATACATCCTTCGATTGATCCATCTATCCATCCATCCATCCATCTATCCATGCATCCATCCTTGCATCCATTCATACATCCATTCATCTATCCATCCATCAATCCATTCATCTTCTATTGCTACCTCTGTCTATTTCTCTACCCATGCATATTTATTGTTTCTCAGTTTGCTTTCTTGTTCAAAAGTGTTACTGTAGCTTGTATTATGTGCATATTAAATGACATTTCTCAGCATTACGCATTAGAACATACTTGGTGCACTAAGAAAGTCTGTGAAGCCCATTAGTCTCACTTCATCATAATGTCAGCATGGGATTCCAACCATTTTATCAGTTTTGATTCCTTGGATTTTTTCCGTTTTTCGGCCCAGTGTGTTGAACGTGTACATGAAAGGGTTAACAGAAGAGTTTAGCGGTAATATGAAAATGGCCAGGGCCACGTTCACTTCTCCAGGGATGGAAGTACCAGCCAGTGCCAAAAGTCCACACTTTCCCTATGGGAAACCAGCACAGGAAATCGGTCATTGCAACAGTGAGCAGCCGTTGAGCTATAGTTATATCATTTGCAAATTTTGTTGAGTTGGTTTTTAATGCGTTGGTCTTTACAGAGCAATAGATGAGAACCTGGCCAAGCGAGATAAATACAAACAAAATGAAATTCAAAACAATAAATACACTGAACGAATAAAGTCTACCTTTGAAATTGGACGTTGTAACTGGCAATGGAATACAGATACCTGTCTGGTTATAGAAATTCCCACTGCGACGTCACTGGAAACAGCGGCAACAAAGCTAAAAACCAACCAGTTAACCAAGTCAGTAGACAAACCACTGCTGCTGATTTTCTCTCAAATCGAACTGTGCTGAATGGAAACGAAGAACAATCAACCGGTCCAGAGTAATAATCCAGATGGTCAGAGCTGACACTTCACTGGACAAAAGGGACAGAACTCCAGCCATCTCACAGGTTACGCTGCTTTTTCCATTTGTCATCATAAAGGAGGTATTTACCACGGAACATTTCATCAGCTACTCCAATGATCGCAGTGTAGACACCCATCAGAAAATCAGCTATTGACAGATTGATGACAAACAGGATGAAGCTCTTGGATGAGGTCGAGTTCCTCTCAAAGAAACGTGCAATGAAAAAAAACACATTGCCAGTCACTGACAGACAGGCGATCAGCCACAGAAACACACGGTATATCCATGACCGCAATAAATCATCACACGATGAAAGTTCGTTTTCCGGGCCATAGCATTCTGACTTATCAAAATTATACGGGAGTAGTTTATTGCAGCAAAACTTAAAATTTTCTGTTACAATGAGTTTTAAATGAAATAAATCTTTGAAGACATGAGGAGGGAACGTTTCCACAGGGCTGCCTTCCATGTACAATTCTGTCAACTGTTGTGTGAAGCGAAACCCATCTGGACTTATAGTATGAATGCAAGTAAAATTTAAGATCAGTTGCCGAAGTCCTGAAAAAAGATGAGAAGAAAACTGTTTCTAATACTGTAAGCGATGTGTATGACAGATCTAACGTTACCATGGTGTGATGCTGCATATCAGTCCTGAAACCATTGGACAGTGAGGTTAGTGGGTTATTGGACAGTGAGGTTAGTGGGGTTATTGGACAGTGAGGTTAGTGGGTTATTGGACAAGGATAATTTTTGAAGACCTTCTAAGCCCAGAAAACATGTCACATTGATATGTCTGAATTCATTGTCACTGAGGTCAAGAATTCTTAAATTCCACATGTTAAGTTTAGGTATGGAGGTTAATGAGCATTTGGCTAGGATCAAATGTAAAAGGTTATTATGGTGATTCACATCAGACAGTGTCATGCCTGAACCTGTTGCATCCAAGTAGCGGAGCTCGGGAAAAAGTGCTGTGGACAAAGGCTTGGAGCACAGAAATGTGTGACCTTGACACAGACAGTCAACAGGACAGGTCGAGTCACACAGCAACTCATCATCACGCAGTGGACAGTGAGGCCAGCCATCACACAGGTGGTCACTGTGTACACAGATTATAGACACTCTGCACTTGAAAAATCCTGGACATGTCAGGTCTTCACATCCTTCTTCATCTGGTGGTCATTACAGTCGTACATCCCATTGCATCGTGTGTAGACAGGCAGGCAGTCGTTCAACTCACCAGGACAACGATAGTGGCTGTCAGGACAAGGCTCTGTGGAATTCATTGGAAGGGATGTGAACTTTCTGATGCCATCAAAATTGATAAGGGTAGGGGATGGGATGAACGTGAATTCAACTCTAATTCTTCTAAATACTCCACAGTTCGTCTCGTCTGATTCATCATGACAATGGGATGTTTGATCACACAGTCTCTTATAAGACAGACACTGACCATTTGTGCAGGTATATGTGTTGACGCACAGAGGATACCTGCAGTGGGACTCATCACTCATGTCATGACAGTCAGGCAGGAAGTCACACACCAGGGTGTAGGACAGTGTAGTTATTCCATCACAGCATGTAAATGTGGGTGATAATGTGGCATGGTGATCCCAGGCATAACCTGTGTGTATCTTTGACAGTTGATCTGAGAAACTACACGACATGGACTCTTCCCTGCACACGTCATATCTGTTAGAACCACACACAATAAAGGAATGTGTCCAGTGACCAATGCGGCACTTGGTCGTAAATAGATTGTCCCATGAACTTCGCTTCTGTGCTGGTCATAAAAAATGGCTGCAGCTGATTAGAGAACTGCTGAGTTTGGTTTGGCCTAAATTCACAAGCTAATCCAGGGGAGGGGTTTTCGCACAAATTTGTGCAGGCTGTCCATCGAAGATTTGCTCGAAGCTGTTTGGGAAAATATGAAGTTGTGTAATAACATTGTGTCTGACCACGATGTAATACTGTAATACAATTATATTCAGGCGGATCAATGAAGAATAATCTAAACCATTTGCAAATGTCAAAAGAATGATATAGAACGAACTGATTTCGCATAATCTCATGTCTGTACATATTTGGCGATGACATATCATTAGAGTGAAAACCAACCCAAAGTCCATTTAACCTTAATGCGTGCATCATGGTTAAGGCTTTAAGTGAACCAAACCAGTCCCTCACACACCTGGGGAAATTTATCTTGCCCCCCAGTGAAGCACAGTAGGCATGACCTATTGCTATCGGATCTCTGTCATTACCTACTGCTATCACATCACTGACATTACATTTGGATGGAATTAAACCCTGGACAAACTTGTAGCAACTGTTACAAAATGCCACCAACCCCTGGCACTGAGGACTGCTGAAGGGGCAGTGTTCAGTTTCATCCTGTCCATCTTCACACTCTGTCTGATGGTTACAGGCCACGTGGTGATGGAAGCTGGCATAGTGATCCACAGAACAGTTCCACAAACCACCAGGTAACTTCTGAGGGGCTTTTGTCTCAGGAATGAAAGAGTAAATAAGCGAAAACAAGTTGATTTTCTTTCTAAACAAATATTACGTTTTGGCATTTTAACGGATATTTTAGAGGCCTGGATCACATACATGAAGTCAGAAGTGTAGTCCGTCTTTCTGTCCCAGACAAGATGTGTCAACGTTCTCAAGTGGCTGGCTGACTGGTGCACGGAATGACGGAACAACATGATATCTACGGAATATAGTGTAGTTTCTCTAAAGCTCACCACGACTGCATTTTTTGCCGGACCGTCACATTGCTGTGCAGAAAAGACTGGTCAGAGAACTTGCGTTGGTCCTACTGTGAGGTACCAGACGATGGTGACGTCATAACTAGCACCAGTCATACTGCTGTTGTGTCACCCCCCACATGTAAACATGGCGAAACGGGGAGAAAATGAATCTCCCCGGAAGAAACTTCTTTTAGACTTTTCTGGTAAGGTCATGTTTGGGAAACCGCGAAAAACTGAGAAAATCTGGTATTTCCCAAAAAAAGGCTTTTTAACGCCCCATGAAAAAATGAAATGCGAAATTATGATTACTTGGACACGGGGAAAAATAACTTAACGTACTTGTCAATCTATTTTCACGCTGTTTGCAGATTATTTGCGATTTTAAAGGAAATGCCAAGAATGATTGCGTTTTTACTTCATTTATTGCACGTGAATTTGATTTCAGTGCCTTTGTAAAATTTTGGTTTTAAAAAAAAAACCAAAAACCCCTTTTTTTCAAAGAATTTTAATTTTCGGACCTAGGGAAATTTTAAAAACCCCTTTCATCCAATGTTGTTAAAAAAGGGGTTTCGGTAAAAAAATTCGAAAATATGGAAACCTCTGTTTCCGGTTTTTTTGGCCCCCCAATGGGGTTTGTAAAAATTAAACCGTGTTAATCTGGTGACCGGAAAAATTTTTTCAAAGGGAAAAAAAATAGGAAGGGTTCTTTTTTCCTCCTTTTTGTTAACCTGGTTTCCGGAATCCCCGACATTGGCGTGAAATTAAATAATGTTTCCACCTTTTTTAAAAACCCCCTGGAAAAAAATTTGGGGCGGGCCACCTCCCCTTAATCCAACGGCAAAGGACTTTTCCCCTTTTTCATAAACCCCCTTTCTAATTTTTTTTGATTGAGTAAAAAGGGCGGGTGAAAATTTAAAAAGGAAAAGACCCTCATAGATTTGACGAAAATGGGAAATTTTGGGCCGGCCTCCCAAAACAGAAATTTACCCCCCCGGGGGGTTCGTTTGGGGGGGGGCCTTTCGTTATTCTTTTTTGCGAGGGTTTTTTTGTGTGGGGTACGGTTAAGGGGGAAAAAAAAGGGGCCAAAAACTGGGAAAGATGGGAAATTTGAATTTTGTATAAACAGTTTTTTCTTTTTGTTTGTTCCTCGACCAGAATTTTTTGGCCCTTGCTTTTTGGCCCCGGGGTTTAAAAAGAAACAACGGCCAGCGGGGATAAGGGAAAAAAATTTTCAAATCTTTTTTAACATAAAAGGGGGCCCACCCTTGGTTTAAAAATTTTTGTTGCCCATCCCCTTATGTGGGTGGGGAAAAACCTTTTTCCATTCTTTTTCTTTCTAACCCTAAAATCCTTGTTGTTAATTTCTTTCCTTCCATCCATCCTTTATCCTTTTCATATCTTTGTCCATTTAAACTCCATTTAATTTCCCAATTCCATCAATCTGAATTTTTATTTGTCTACCCTGTTAATTTTAAAACCAGATAATTTAATTTGTTTTTAGTTGTTTTTGTTCAAAAGTGTTAAAAGGGGAATTTGGGGTTCCTTAGGGGTTGGGAAATATTTAAATTTTAAAAGAACGGAAATTAAAGTAGGAAATTTTGGGGCACTAAAGAAAGTTTTTTGGAACCCAATTAGTCTCCCCAATAAATTTCAGCGGGGGATTAAAAATTTTATAATTTTAAATTCCCTTGGTTTTTTTTCCTTTTTTTCGGAAGGTGTGTTGAATGTACATAAAAGGGGTTAACAAAAAAGATTTTTTTAGGGTAATATGAAATGGCCGGGCCCCCGGGTTCATTTCCCCAGGGGGGAAGTACCACCAGGAAAAAAGGGCCACACTTTCCCTATGGGAAACCGGAAAAGGAAATCGGTCATTGAAAACTTTTAGAAGCCTTTTTGAGCTATAGTTATACTTTTTGCAAATTTTGTTGAGTTTTTTTTTAATTTCCCGTTGGTTTTTTACAGAGCAATAGTTGAAACCGGGGCCAACGAGTTTAAATAAAAACAAAATGAAATTCAAAAAAAATTTAAATCACGAACGAATAAAGTCTCCCTTTTGGGAAAATTGGACGTTGGAACTGGCAATGGTTTTACAGATACCTGCCTGGTTATAAAAATTCCCCCACTGCGCCCGTCACTGGAAAACCCCGCGGCAACAAAGCTAAAAACCAACCGTTAACCAAGCCAGTTGACAAACCACTGCTGCTGATTTTTTTCCTCAATCAAACTGTGCTAAATAAAAAACCCAAAAGACAACCCAAACCGGCCCAGATTAATAATCCAGATGGTCAAAAGCTGACACTTAAACTGGAAAAAGGGACAGAACCCCAACCCATCTCAAGGTTACGCTGTTTTTCCCAATTTGCATCATAAAGGAGGGTATTTACCTCGGAACTTTTCACCCAAAACCCCAATTTGTTCGGTGTAGCCCCCCATCGGGAAAATCAGTTTTGAAAATTGATGAAAAACGGGATAAGTTTTGGGATGGGGTCGAGTTTCCTCTAAAAGAAACTTTCAATAAAAGAAAACACATTGCCGTCACTGACAGACACGATCAGCCACCAAAAAACACACGGAAATTTCCATGCCCGCAATAAATCTCACACGATGAAAGTTCTTTTTCCCGGGGCCATAGATTCTGACTTTTTCAAAATTTAGGGGGAGTATTTTAATTGCACAAAATTTAAAAATTTTGTTACAATGATTTTTTAAAGGGAAAAAAAAATTTTCTTTAAAGGGACATGGGGAAGGGAACTTTTTCCACAGGGCTGCCTTCCTTGAAACAAATTTTTTCCCCAATGTTGGTGAAGCGAAACCCTCGGACTTATAGAATGAATGAAATTAAAATTTAAGATCGTTGCCAAAAGCCCAAAAAAAGTTTAGAAGAAAACGTTTCTAATACTGAAAGCGTTGTTTTTGGGACGATTAACGTTACCATGGTGTGATGTTTGCATATCATCCTGAAACCTTGGGAAACCGGTGAGGTTTTAGTGGGTTTTTGGGGACAGTGAGGTTAGGGGGGTTTTTTGGACAGTGAGGTTAGGGGTTATTGGCCAAGGAAAATTTTTTTGAAGCCTTTTTCTAACCCCAAAACATTTTCAATTGTTTTTGTCTAAATTTTTTTTGTCACTGGGGTCAAAAAGAATTTTTAAAATTTTAAACATGTTAAGTTTGGGAAAGGATTTTAAATTAGCATTTGGCTGGGGATCAAATGTAAAAGGTTTTTATGGTTTTTCCCACATCAAAACAGTGCCCTGCCGGAACCTTTTTGCTTCCAATTTGCGGAGCCCCGGGGAAAAAGTGCTGTGGACAAAGGTTTGGGACCCACAGAAATGTGTGACCTTGCACAGACAGTCAACGGGAAGGGTTTCCCGGGGTCACTCAGAAAACCTAAACATCACGCAGGGGACGTGAGGCCACCCATAACCAGGTGGAAAACTGTGTACCCCAAAATTATAGACCCCCTCTGCACTTAAAAAAATCCTGGACATGTCGGTCTTCACACCCTTCTTCACCCTGGTGGTCATTACAGTGGGTACATCCCTTTTCCCTCGTGTGTAGACAGGCGGGCAGTCGTTAAAATTTCCCGGGACAACGATGGGCTGTCAGGACAAGGCTCTTTTAAAAATTCTTTGGGAAAAGGGATTTGAACTTTCTGAGCCATCAAAAATTGAAAAAGGGGTGGGGGATGGGATGAACTAAATTTTCAACTCAAATTTTCTTCAAAATTTACTCCACATTTCGTCTCGTCGATTTATATGAAAAGGGTTTTGTTTGATCAACAGTCTTTTTAAAAGACAGACCTGGCCAAATTTGGGGCAGGTAATGTGTTGACCACAAAAGGATACCCAGTGGGATTTCATCATTTAATGTCATGACAGTAGGCGGGAAGTCACACACCGGGGTGTAGGACAGTGTAGTTATTCCATCACGGGCATGAAAAGTGGGTGTTTAATTTTGGCATGGTGACCCCAGGCTAACCTGTGGTATCTTTGACTTTGTCTGGGAAACTACACGACATGGCCTCTTCCCTGCACACGTCATATCTTTTTAAAACCCAAAAACCAAAAAAGGAATTTTCCCCAGGGACCAATGCGGAAATTTGGGTCGTAAATAGTTTGCCCCATAAAACTTCGCTTCTGTGCTGGTCATAAAAAAATGGCTGCAGTTTGATTAGGGGAACTGTTTGATTTTGGGTTTTGGCCAAAATTTCCCAAAACAAATCCAGGGGGGGGGGTTTTCCCCAAAAATTTTTGTGCGGCTGTCCATCAAAGGGATTTCCCTCGAACTGTTTGGGAAATTATGAAGTTGGTAATAAACATTGTTTTCGGGCCCAACGATGTAATACTGTAATAAAATTATATTCAGGCGGATCAATGAAGAAAAATCAAAAACCATTTGAAAATGTCAAAAAAAATTTGTATAAAAACAAAGATTTCGCATAATCTCATGTTTTGTAAATTTTTGGCCCGTTTTGACATAATTAAGTAAAAACCAAACCCCAAAGTCCTTTTCCCCCTTTAATGCTTCCCTTCATGTTAAGGTTTTTGGGGAAAACCAAAAACCAGTCCCTCCACCCCCTGGGGAAATTTATCTTGCCCCCCAGGGGAAGCCAGTAGGAATGACCTATTGCTATGGGATCTCTGTCATTCCCTTTAACTGCTACCCACTTAATTTGACTTCCCTTTGGAGGGAAATTTAAAACCCTGGACAAATTTGTACCCAACGTTCCCAAAATGCCACCAACCCCGGGCACTGAGGACTGCTGAAGGGGCAGTTTTTCAGTTTCATCCTGTCCATCTTCACACCGGGCTGATGGTTACGGGCCACGGGGTTAGGGAAGCGGGCCTAGTGATCCACAAAAACATTCCACAAAACCACCAAGAAAAACTTCTGAGGGGCTTTTGTCTCAGGAATGAAAAGTAAATAACCGAAAAACAAGTTGTTTTTTCTTTCTAAAAAAATTTTTACTTTTGGGAAATTTTAAGGGATATTTTTGAGGCCTGGTTTCACATACATAAAAGTCAGAATTTATTCCGTTTTTCTTTTCCCGACAAAAATGTGCCCAACGTTTTTCAATTTGGCTGGTGACTGGGGGCACGGAATGACGGAACAACATGATATCACGGAATTTTGGTAGTTTTCTAAAGTTTCCCCAAGACTGCTTTTTTTCCCGGGGACCGCCCACTTTGCTGTGCAGAAAAGACTGGTCAGAGAACGGGCGTTTGGCCCCTACGGGTGGGGAAACCAGACGATGGTGCGTCAAACAGCACCGGGCTCATCCGATCTTTCTGCTCTTGAACAGACTTTAAAAAATTTTGGGACAAACGGGTTGCACAGAAACCCTACTAACGTAATTTTGGTTATTTTGTTTAATTTTTCCCCTTAATTTTGGGTTTGGTATGTATTTTTTTTAAGCATCCCCCATTTTTGCCCCAAATGATGGTTTGGGGTTTTGTAAAAGTATCAGCCCTGGTTAGATTTTTTAAATAACATTGCCTTGAGATAAAGTGGGGGAATTTGAAAATTTTGCGAAGTATTACCTGGCTTTTTTAGGGGGTTTGTTTTTAATTTCAAATGTGTGTCTTCAAAACGGGAAATTATTCATGGGGCCGGCACATACCTTCACAAAGGAGAACCCCTTTAGCTTTGGAAAAATTTGGCCCAAACCCCCCGCTTTGGGCAGATTTGGGATTTTGTTGCATTACTGACTGCTACCCAAGATCCGCGGGGGTATGGGCGGGACGGGGTTCGCCCTCTTGGCTTTGAAAAACCCCTTTTGCTATTTTCCGACCGTGTGGCGTTTTCATTTTGGAATGTTTGACTGACCTGAAAAAGTTTATTTTGATACAGCATCGGAAGTTGTTTAAATGTCGAAAAGCAGAAGTAAATGCTGATCTCTTGTAAGCCCTATACTCAGTCACTGGTCGTCTTAGAAAAGCTTTGACCCCGGGTTTTGGTGAAGGGGCCCGACTAACCCCGGGTTTGGTGACGTGCTTTGGTTCTTTCCAACAACGAAAGGGTTTTTCGTGGGGTGGAGCTCCTTGCAGCTCCTATGCGCTGTTTTTATTGCTGATCTGCGATTTTTTTTTTTGGGGTTTTTTGCGGGTCCCTTTTGCGGTTTGTTTTTTTTGAAGTGGGGGTCCCCAGGGGGTTAACCGTGGGGAAAACATTCCATGTCCGTTCCGCTATCCTTGCAAGTGACCTTCTAAATGTCCTTGCGGGGGGCCTATCGTGTTCGTTTTGCCGCCCTGATGGTAGCCTCGCTGGTGCCCTTCCCTGGTGTCCTTGATGGGGGTTCTTGATGGTGTCCTTAATGGCATCACGCTGGTTCCTTGCTGGTGCCCTTTGGAGGGTTTTCCCTTTTAATGGTATCTCGCGGGCGCCCTTGTTTGGTGTCCTTGCTTTCCTTGGGGTGCCCCTTGAGGGTTGCCCCTTGCTGGTTTCCTTGATGGCGCCCCTTATGGTGCCCCTTAATGGTGTTCTTGATGGCGTCCTGCTGGTGTCCTTGCTGGTGTTCTTGATGGCGCCCCTTGCTGGTGCCTTGTGGTGCCCCCTTGAGGGGCCCCCTTGAGGGGGCCCTTTGGCTGGTGTCCTTGCGGGTGTCCTTGCTGATGTCCCCCGGGGCGTCCTCGCTGGTGTCTTTGATGGGGTCCTTTTTTGGGGGCCCTTTGGGATGGTGCCTTAATGGCGCCCTTTGTTTTGGGCCCTTTAAAAAAAAATTTTGGTGTCCTTGATGGTGTCCTTAATGGCGCCTTGAGGGTTCCCCTTAAATTTTGGCGTTTTTGATGGTGCCCTTTAATGGGCCCTTTGATGGTTTTCCCTTAATGGCGCCCGTGTTGGTTCCTTAATGGTGTCATGGGCTGGTGTCCTTGCTGGCGTTTTTTGTTTGGTGCCCTTGATGGTGCCCTTGATGGGTCATCGCTGGGGCCCCTTGATGGTTTTTCCTTTGGGGTTTGTCCTGCTGGGTGTCCTTCCCTGGGGGCCCGGCTGGTGCCCTTTTGAGGGTGTCCTTGCTGGTGTCCTTGCTGGGGCCTTTGCGGGTGTTTTTGGGGGGGTTTGTCCCTGCTGGTGCCCTTTTGTTGGGTCCTTGGGGCGTCCTTGCTGGTGTCCTTCCCTTGGTGTCCTTGATGGCGCCCTTAAAGGGTTTTCCCTTGTGGTGTCCTTGCGGGGGGTCCTTCCCTGGTGTCCTTAATGGTATCATCGCTGTTTTTTTGCGGGTGCCCTTTAATTTGGAATCATCGCTGGTGCCCTTTGCTGGGGTCCTTGGGGTTTCCCTCGCTGGCTTTTCCTTGTGGTTCCTTGCGGGGAAATTGATGGTTTCCTTGTGGGTCCTTGCGGGGGCCCTTTGATGGTGCCTTGATGGCGCCCCTTGATGGTGCCCTTTGCGGGTTGTCATGCGGGGCCTTGATGGTGCCCCTTGATGTTTTCCTTTGGGGGGTTGTCCTTGCTGGGCCCCCTTTGAGGGGCGTCCTTGGGGGTGTTTTTGATGGCTCCTTGTTTGGTGCCCCCTTGCGGGGGGTCCTTGCTAGTGCCCCCTTGATGGCGTCCTTCCCGGGGTGTCCTTGCGGGTGTCCTTGCTGGTGTCCTTGATTGCGCCCTTGCGGGTGCCCGGGCTGGTGTCCTTGCGGGTGCCCTTTTGCTTTTGCCGGCTGATGTAAATTCGGGGCGCCCTTGCTGGTGCCCCTTTGATTTTTGTCCTTATGGTGTCCTTGATGGGGTCCTTGAGGGTGTCTCTGAGGGGTGTCATCGCTGGCGTTCTTGAGGGTTTGTCCTTCCTGGAGCCCCTTGATGGTGTTTTGGGATGGTTTTCATGGGCCGGCGTCCTTGTGGTGTCTTTGAGGGGTGTCCTTGATGGGGGCCCTTTGGGCTGGTTTTCTTTGGGGGTGTCCTTGATGGGGGCCCCTTGCTGGCGTCTTGGCTGATATCCCCCCCCCTAAGGCCCTTCCTCTTGGCCTCCTTGGGCAGCTAGAGGGTCGGAAAAAGCTTTTTCTTCTGCGAACATTTCGTCTTTACCCTGTTTGTTGTGTGGTGTGTGTGTGCGTGTGTGGGTTGGTGTGTGTGGTGTGTGTGTTTTGGTGTGTGTGTGTGTGTATGGGGTTTTGGGGTTGTTTTGTGTGTGTGTGGGGTGTGTGTGTGTGTGTGTGTGCGCGCGCATTTGTGTGTGGGCTGTGGCTGGTGGGGTTTTGTGTTGTGTGTTGTGTGTGTTGTGTGTGTTGTGTGTGTGGGTGTGGGGGGTTTTGTGTGTTTTAAGGAAACCATGTAAACACCCGGGGTCCCTCATTGTCAACTCTATTTTCCAAAACATGCAAATCCCCAAAATACACCCCGCACGTAACCCCAAAAAAAGCCCCCCTCCCCCAAAGGAGCGCCAAATAAAAAAACACAACACAAGAAAAGTTTTTTTTCCCCCCCATTTTTAAGGGGGAAAAAAATTTTTTTTTTTTAAACCCCAAACATTTAAAAAATTTTCTTTTTTAACCTCCACTGCATAAAGGGAGGAAAAAAAAAAACTGCTTCCCCTACAACAAGGAATCCAAAAATTAAAGGGGATGAATTAGTTTCTATCCCCAGAAAAAGGGGGAAATATGTTTCCCCATCTTTCGAAAAAACTGGGGAAAATTTATCAACATTTTTCCCTTTCGCTTCGGGAAAGGGAAACAAAAAAAATCATTTCCCATAAAGCCCAAAAAACAAAAAAAAATTCACTGTCTCTGGGAGGGAAAGGGTTCGGGGGTATCCTTTTACTCGTGATTAATAAATTATCACTCCCCTTTTAAAAGGGAAATTTTGGGAAACATCATTCCCATCCACCCCCCTTTTTAAATTTTTCCATCGAAAATGTTTCCACATTTAAATCCCGCCGGGCGTAAAAAGTAGATACACTTTTTTCTTTATGGGAATAAAAACTAAAATTTCCCCCTCTTGGTAACCTTTTTTTTAAAAACCCGGGGGGGGGGAAAAAGGGCCCACACAGGGAAACACCCAAACCCCACTGAATGGGGCCCGGCGCCCTTTATCCCAAAACTCCCCTTCCTTTTGGGGTTTGTTACGGAGAAGGGGCCCGTACCGAATTAGGTTTGGGGACTTGGTGGGACCTCTGGGCCCACCCCAAGGGCCCTGGGTCCGTGGCCCTTTGTGAGACCCCCGATCTGGAAACACACTGGGAAAACCACGTACTTTTTCCCCATAATTACTAAGGGGGGGAAACCACCTAAACATGAAGATGAAAAACTTTAACCTTTCCCCCATGCAAAAGCTTTTATTTTGAATGTTACTTTTCTTTTCCCATTCTTTAAAAAAAAATTTTTGTTAAAAATTTTTAACCACACTTTTTTATTATCTTTTTTTTTTAAAAATACAAACGTCTTTTTTTTTACTTTCGTCATATATTTCACTTCTCCTAATTAAAAAAGGATATTAAATACCTTTTCCGATGCGCCCCCTTTTTTGGCCCCTCAGCCCAATTTAAAACCCTTCAGGCCCCCGGGACTTCTCCGGCGGGCATGGAGCAAGTGATTCTCAAACCCAAAAGGAACTTAATAGCACGCGCGGGTGGGGCCTAACCAGTACCCACACGGGCCACAGCCAACATTTTTGTTTTGGGCATTCACATGACACTTTTCATTTAAAAAACCAAAAGGCGGGCCAAACCCCTGCTGTCTCAAAATCAATATTTTTAAAACCAAAACAAAAATGTCAGATTACAATAAATTTTTAACTTCCCTTTTTAAAAACCCCCCCCCCGGGGAAAAAAAAAAATTTTTGCCAAAAATTTTTTTTCCCTAGAAAAAGCGATTTAGCTAATTTCTTTTTTAAAAAATTTTTCCCAATTAAATGACATATAACTTTAAAAACCCCAAAAAAAATTTACCCATTGGGCAAAAACCTAGGGGGAAAGTTTTTAAACAAAAGACAAAGATGTAAAGTTTCACCCCCAAATCACACACAGATGAAAAAAAAAAACAAAAAAAAAAAAATTTGGGCATAAACCCTTTGTGAAAAATATTAGCTAAATTAAAGACAAACCCCCCTTTATTTCAAAATTTACAATGACTCTTTTAGAAGAAAACAAAATGGTTGGGAAAAAACTCTTTTTTCCTCGATAGTGCATCTTCATAGTGAAAAATCCCATGTTCCCAAATTTTCAAGACCCCAAAATTTCGTTTTTTTAAATTCAAAAAGCCATGTGCCCTTTAAAAATAATTGCATAATAGCAACGCACCCAATTTTTTAGTGTTTACAGCACCATAACATGTAGCCCAAACAAACATTTTTCTAAATTTAATCACAGTTCATTTCAGCCTGACTTGAAAAAAAGGAATCAAGTATGCGCAGAATTAAAACCCGTCATCAGATTTCGCCAAAATATATTAAAGGATTGTTAAACAAACCAGCGAAACATGAATTTGGGGAAACCCCCTATATAATCAATCAGGCAAAGTAAGGAATTTATCCCCCGCACAAAAACTCACAAAAGGGATTTAATTTTTCATATTTACACAAAACCATATGAGTGTACAAAATTTTTAAACGCAAATGTTTGGCCCTCTGAAAACAATATATGTTTATACAAAAAAGTATCAGAAAAAAAAAAACTTTACCAAAAAATCCCAAGGTACATCAAAGTAGTTTCCCAATTTAAATTTTGAAACCAAGAAAGTATTCATACACACATCACAGCTGATTTTTCAGGAAAAAATAAATGGTTAAAAAACTTTTCCCCCAAAAGTTATTTCCCCGAACAAAAAATCAGCCCCAATTTTGTTGTCGTACCGGAAAATTTGGTTTTAATGCGGAACCGGAATTCTTGAAGGGAAAGGGCCCAAACCCCAAAAGAGAATATTCCCTTTTTTTGGAAAGACGAAGGAAAGTAAGTGGTCCCGTTTTCAGAATGAACTCTCTCCCGGGCAGAAACCCTGCGAACTTCGCACCCCCAAAGAATGCCCGGCACCTCTCTCTGTTTTTTGAGTACTTCCGCCCCCGACTGGGGAAAAAAAAAACGTCTTTCTGGGATACTTTTACCGGGGTGAAAAAATACCCCCTTTTTCCCGAAGGGGCAAGCTCCCATGCCTTTTCCCCCCCAAAACCCCCCCCCGGCATCTGTTGGGGGTAAAATTTCCCGGCAAGAGAAAAACCAAAAAAAAAAAAAAAAAAAGGCCCCAAAAATAAAACGTTTTTTTGTAACTTTTTCCAGAGCAGTCCCGGCACCCCTGTTGTCCCAAGATCCCGTTTTGATTTTTTCCCCTTTTTCAGGGGCACTCAAGGGGGCAGTCGAGAAGCAAAAGGGATACTTTCCGGGGCCCGTATTTGGACAACAAACCCCAAAAAAGATTGAACATGCTTTTTTTTTGGGGTACCTGCAAGAAAGAATCTTTTTTAAAATTAGACCTTTTGGCATAAAGCAACCAACACGATGCGATTCCCAAGGGAAATCTAAGGACTGGAAATGGCCTGGAAACTTCGATGGTCCCCGGCCCGCAAAATCCAAATCCCTGATTTTATTGAAAACAGAACGCAAAGGGCGTTTTGCAAAAAGACCACGAATTCTGTGGAAAGGGGGGGGATATCATCAAAGAAAATCCCGCACCCCACTCATACAAACGCAGTGCACGCATTTTTACGTGCAAACGTAGCTGGAGCGTTTTGCAATCCCAAATGGCAAACCTTTTTTCCCTGGAAAAGCCCGAAAGGTTTTTGGAAAGCAGTCTTCCTTTTTCCCTTTCCCTTTATGGGGATCGCCAGTAGCCCTTCGACAAATCGATTTTTTGGGCCATAAATGACAAAGAAGACTTTCAACATTGGGGTTGGGTTTAGCATCGAAAATCGTGAGTGATTAAGTTTACGATAGTCAATGCAGAACCTCACAGAGCCTCTGGCTTGTTTTCCCAAAAACCACAGGAGAGCTGTAAGGTGAATGGGTGGTTCAATTACCCCCCAAATTTTAACATAACCTTTTATCTCTGTTTGAAAAATCTCCTGCTTGGGAAATGGCAAAGGATAAGGTTTAAAAACAACAGGAAACCCTTTACTTGACAAAGTAATGGGATGTGGTCCCCCTCCCTTTGCTGAACCAGGTTTGTTGTGAGAATTTCACTAAAAAACCTGATAATAGTTTTGGGAACTCAGCTTTTTGCGTAGAAGTCAAGTCATCACAAACCCCAAAATCCTTTTACGTCCTCCCTTTTCTGTCAAAGTCGGTTTTAAAAAGACGAGGGGGTCAGAGTCGTGTCCAAAAACAAACCAACAGACGCAGTCCCTGTCATGTGGAACGCAGTCGGTTTTTCGACAAAAAGGGAAAATCGACCCAAAAAGGGTTTAAATGGTTAAAAAAATCCGACAAATCAGACGGGCAAAGACGGAAAATTGTACAATGTCATGTCAAAGACTTGTTGGGTTGCAACAAACCCCCCGTTTAACAACAACTTGGGCATGTTAAAAAGGAAAATTCTTGATCTGCCCGTTCTTTTCTATGGCGGAATTCAAGGTGATAAAAATTTGGGAAAAAACAGAAAAAGGACCTTTTCCCCTGGATGCGTACCCTTTTGTGGGGATCCCGTCAACAAGACCAGAACCCCTTTTCACCCAAATTTAAAGAAAGTACCTTTGATTTCCTGTCTGCAAAATTTTTTTGTCCCCTTTAGCCCCTTTTTTCAGCTGTTCTTTGGGGGGGGAAGGTTTTTTGGCGTCCGAAAACCTGTTTTTTCAAATCAAAAAACATTTTGATATACATTTTTCACATCAGCGCAGCTCAGTGTTGGTGCCTGTCCCTTTGTTAGCCAAGAATCAAGCCGGGGCCCCTGGCGAATGACCATAAACAAGCTCGAAAGGGGGAAAAACCCCAAAGACCCCCCTTTTGGGAAATTTTCCCGGGATGCAAAAAGAAAACCGGGGAATTTTTCCCATCCCATTCCAGGGGCCTTTAAAGGAAACACTTTGCGAAGCATGGTCTTCAAAAGTACCATTAAATCATTCCACCATCCCCTTTTGACCGTGGAAAAACGGGGTTGTGTCACAGACTTTAAACCCCAAACAAAAATTAAAACCTTAAAAAATTTCGACATCAAATCTTTAAAAGAAACTGGGACCCCAGTCCGACAGAATCTCCCCTGGAAAACCAACACGCGAAAAAATGGAAAAGGGGGAGCTTCAGCAAACCCTAAAGGGTTTTTTCTTTCAAAGGAAACCCCTTCAGGGAAGCGTTTTTGGCCCCTGTCCACAAGTTTTAAACCATAAAAGATTCCCCGGAAACGGGCGGGAAAAGGACCAACCCAAAAATCGATTGCGGGGCACGGTTTAAACGGAGTGGAAATCAAGGGGATCTTGTGAAGGGGAGAAAGGAAAAATCTACCTTTATGAAAAAGCCTCTGGCCCCACTCACAAGCCGGGAATACGGAACCCCCAAACCTTGGCACAGTAGGCCCGTAGAAAATGTGCAAGGGCACGCTGCAAAGGGGCGGTTTTACTTTCCCCAATGACCCCCAAAAAAACATCATGAGCGCCGTAACACCCCTTTCTCTCAAAGACAATGGGAAACCCCAATTTGGTTTAAAAACAGTCTTTAATTTACCACGCACACCTGTACAGCACAAACATTTTTGAAAAACCCAAAAACAGAGGGGTAGGGTTTCCCGGGTCCAACCTGACCAACAGTCACATTTTGAAAGGGGTGTCCTAAAAGTCTTGTAACCCCCTTTTTTAGTTTTGTCAACCCTTCCCCAGTCCCCGTCAAGTGCTGAAAAAACTGGCACCCAAAAAAGGTTTTGGTGCGTTCTTTTTTCCTTTCCCCTTGCGCCCGGGGTGCCCGACCCTAGTGGGGAAAATAAGAACCCCCATCACCCCCAGAATAATTTTACAAACCCCCCCCAAGTTTTTCCCAAAAACAAAAACACACACTGGGTTTTTCAATCCACAAGCAAAAATGTCACCATTAAAGTAGGGTGGGGTCCACAGAAAAGCCCTGCAAGAGGAAATTCTTCGATCTTACCACCGAATTTTGCGGGCCCTTCGGGGGTTTCCCCACAACAATTTTTAGGAAAAAACAAAATAAACTACGGGCTCCTTTCAGGCGTACTTTCCCGAAACTCTCAGCACTGAAGCCTCAAAACCCCTTTCCCCCATCCCTTTTTCCAAGAGCCCAAAACCCGAAATTTTATCAGAAGAGGCAAGCACATACGTTTCCTCAGGGTTGTTCCTTTAAAGGAAATGCCACATTGCAAATTTTAAATTTTAAAAAAATGGGCCCTGGGCACGAAAGTGAAACCCCAGGGCCCCATTCCCAAAAAATGCTTTTTTTTTGCTTTCCACCCGTTTTTCCCCTCAACAGTTTTACTTGGTTTTGGGGGGGAAGACGAAAAAACCAGACCGAAAAACTTTCCCGCCACCCCGCGACAAAGGTAATGTGAAGTTTGAAATCCACCCTTGAAAATGTTGGGCCCTGGGTGTGAAAACCTCTGCTGTGGGGGATACCGTTATAAACGGGTTGGGGATTTAGGGAAAAACGTTTGGGGTTTGGGGTTTTTTTAAAGTAGGGGTTTTGAAACGATTTAAATTGCGGAAAATTTTTTTCATATGAAGCGAAAGTTCGCGTCAAAAAAAAGAGTGTTTTCCCCCTTTTTGGCAAATATTTTTTATCCGGGTGTCAAACCCCCATATTGATCTCCGCACGACACATTTTTCCGCAGTTTTTAACTCCTTTCCGAAGAAAAACAGGGAAAACTTTATAACGCTTTCCAAACACGCTCTTTCAGGATTTTATCGCGAAGCCATTTTAAATCACGAGATGTTTTGGGGAGAGATAATCCAACGATCCAAATAGTTAGGGAAAAGCGGTAAAAAAAAGAGGGGGAAAGACTCACCTTTTTTCCGGACGAACAGGGACGGAAATTTTCACGGAAACCGTTTCCCCTGAACATTTAAATTTATTTAATAAAATCATCTTTTTAGGTATCCCCGAAGACCCTCTTTTGCCGCCAAAGTATGAAAAAAACCAAAGGGATACCTTTGAACAGTGTGCTAAATACAAAGCCATTTATCTTTTGGGCCCAACCCCAAAAAAACTGGGGGTGACTTTCGAACCGGGGAAAAAAAAAAAGAATCAATACCGTCCTTGTTTTTCATCAAAGCGGGGAAGTTTTTGGGAAAGTAGGCAATTTAGGGGGGTATTTTGAACCGAAAAAGAGGTGTCCCAACCGTTTCTTGAATTGTTTGGAAGGGAGTCCACTTTCTCTCTCAAACTCAATTTCCTTTGTTTCAGCTTAAATTCATGCTCACGCCCCCTGTCTTTTTTTTCCCAAAAATCTGTCCTTTTATCTCTTTTCTGAATTTTTTCTAAAATCTCTCTCTGTAAGTTTTTGCTTCGCTTTTCCCTTTGCTGCCCTCTCCCTCTCTTCTCCCCTCTCTATAGTGCTCCCCCCCCTCCCCGGGGCCCCTTTGGACTGTTGGGACATATTCATTAACTTTTTCGCCCAAGTAAAACCCAAAACCCTCAAAATCACGAGAGGGTTTGGGGAGGGGATCAATCCAACGATCCAAATAGTGAGAAAAAGCGGGGAAAAAAAAGATGGGAATGCTCCCCCTTTATCCCGGGCCCAACAGCCTTTATCCATGAATTTATCGGGAAATTTAAACAAGGGATATAAATTTGGGAAAAAACAACAACAACAAATTTCTAATTTTTTATGTTGTAAAAAATTTCAGGGACAAAAACCCGGAAATCAAGAAAAAAAAAATACAAAATCACCCAAACAAATGTGCGCCCCTTCCCCAAAAAATGAAAAACAACAAACGACAAACAAATGGAAGGACAGGGCAGTTAAAAAGGGGGCATAAGGAAAACTAACAAAGAAAACCTTAATAAAAGATGAGGTGAATCTGAAGGGGAAATAGGGCAGGGCTTTTGGAGGAGAAAAGTAAAAAATTGGAAAAAAAATGAGGTTTACAGAAAGTCAAGAGAGAGCAAACCGGTATAGAAAAGAAGGGAAAAGAGGGAAGGGAAAGAAAAACCCCCCAGGGTTTGCACTCTAAAAGTAACTATCTCCCGTAAAGCTGGGGAAGGGGTAATTGAAGATATATTTAAATAATTAAAAAAGAGAAATATAATATTCAATATTCTAACCTTTGGGGAAACAACCTTTAAATCACAAATCCCCCTAAGCAATAAATAATATTAAAAAAAACACTACGTATAATAAAAAATCAATAAGGAAAGGGAAATACCCCAAAAAAAACACAAAAAACTAAACAAAAAATGGGCAAATACAGATAAACAAAAATTTTTTTTCAAAAGGGGGAAAGGCTCGAAAATTTTAAAAGGGAACCAAGGGAACAAAAGAAAATTCCAAAAATTTTGAAATTTTTGGGGGGATACGGGATCACACTCACAATGGGGGGGGGGGGGGGGGGTGGGGGGGGGGGGGGTGATAGAACCCAAAAATTTTTGTAACTTGGGCTGAAAAAGGGGGAAAAGCATTTTAATTTTGAAATTTCCCCAAGGGGGACCCAAAAAAAAAATTTTTTAACTCGGGTCCTTAAGTCGGGGGCACCCCTGCATACCTAGGGGGCTTTCACACACATGCACCCCGGGCCCCAAAATACAAATCCGCCCTTTAAACCAAACACTCCTCTCCACCCAAGGAGGGGGCCAAATAAAAAACACAACACAAGGGAAAATTTGTTTCCCCCTTCCCATGCGAAAAAATTTATTTAATCAAACACCAACACTTTTATTAATTTATTTTTACCTCCACTGCATGAAGGAGGAAAAAGACAACTGCTTCCCCCACAATCAAGGAAAACCATAAAAATAAATTTGGGGTGGGAAATTTTTTTCTATCACCCGCAAAAAAGGGGGTATGTTTCACATCATTCGTAAAAAATCCGGGGATGCATCCAAAATTCTTTCCTTGGGATCAGGAAAGAGACAATCAAAAAACATTCACTATCCCGCCCAAAAAAACAGAAAAGCGGGCACTGTCTTTAGGGCGGGAAATTTTTGGGGTATCCTTCCCCCTCGTGACTTTTAAACAATTATCACTCTCCTTTAAAAGGGAAAAATTGGGAAAAACAGGTTTCCCTCCAGCCCCCCCCTTTAAATATTTTTCCCTCGGGAAAAGTTTCCACGTTCAAAATCCCTTTTGCGTTTAAGTAGATAAACTGTTTCTTTTTTAGGAAGATAAATTTACTTTTCCCCTCTCTGGTCACCCCCTTAACCTTGGGGGGGCACACAGGGAACAGCCCCTCTCCGCCCTGGGAAAAGGGCGTCGGGCCCTTTTAAAAAAACTCTCCTTCCTCCCGGGGGTTGTTAGGAGAAATGGCCCCCTACCCCCAATAGCTGGGGGCTTGGTCCGGGACCCCCTGGGGCCCCCCCAAAGGGCCCCAGGTCCGTGGCCCGTGTGAGACAGGGGCCCATCTGTCAACAACTCCCGGGAAACCCCGTACAGTTTTCCCCTAAATTTCAAAAGGGAACTCCCCCAACATGAAGATGTTTTAAAAAAGTTTAAACCCTTTTCCCCCATGCATAAACTTTTTTTTTGAATGTTATTTTTTTTTTTTCCCATTCTTTAATAAAAAAATTGTTACCCAAAATTTTAAACCCCAAATTTTTTCTTATTATTATCTTTTTTTTAAATACAAATCCCTTTTTCTTTCGCTCCCAAAATTTCACTTCTCCCTAATTAAACAGGATATTTTAAAAACCTCTGCGCGCTTTCAGCCTCGATTTTGGCCTCAGTCCCAAACAAACCTCAGGCCCCCCGACTTCTCCCGGTGGCTTTGGGGAAAATGATTCTCAAATTATAAAGGTTTTAAAATTCAATAGCGCGCGCGGGCCCCCTAACCCTTTCTCACACAGGCCACGCCAAAAAGAATAGGATTTCCTTTCCCGACAATTTTAAATTTTAAAACCCCAAGGCTAGCCAACCGCTGTCTCAAAACAAAAAGTTTTTTACACCCAAACAACTTTTGGGACATTTCAATCAACCCTAAAAATGTGACATGACACTCAAAAATTCAAGTCCCTTATCAAAAACCTTTTAACGCAATAGCCGCACGGCTTTACAAGTGATTCAAAACCCGGGGTTTTTTTTAGTTTTTGTTATGTACGTTGAACTAGATGGGGGAAAAAAAAGATCAAAAGACTTTCTTTTTCGATCATTGGAGAAAAAAAAAACAAAAGTATTTCTTTTTGGAAACATTAACACACACACCCCGGAAAACTACACGGGGGAAGGGGGGGGGGGGGGAGAGAAAATGGAAATGGGAAAAAGGTTTTTTCAGGTTAGGTTAGGCCACAGCCCCCACTGAGACTATTTACAATGGCACTTTATCGACAAGAAAAAGTAAGGATACATCAACATAATGACAAATTCCAACATCTTTTGACCATAGAGTAGAACAGATATGCTTCAATATTAACATTCACATCCTTCAAGTACAGTCGCACGCCTTTTAAATGCCTTATATAAATACATGCATACATTCTTCAGTATGATTTTGTTACTGTTAGCCATCAATAAAGCTACGTTGAATCGACATGGATTTGCATAAAAATTTTCCTGGAATATGTTGTTGCCGAAGCTCACAGAGACTAGGGCAACAAAACAAAACATGTACTTCATCTTCTATTGCATTTTCTACACGATGGGCATGCTACAGAATTAGTTGATACCTGATTATATCGGTGCCGATGTATTGCAATTTCTGTTACTCCGGATCTAAATTTTTCTTAAATAACATCTAATATGTCTGTCGATGTCAATTAAAAGATACTTTTCACAACTCCTAGATGATTTGAAAGTTCTATACAAAGAAAACCGGTCACTGTCTTGGGTATGTTCACTCCAGTTTTGCCATCGGCAATCAATAAGCCTCTGGCGAAATTCATCCAGAAATGCATTGGCATTTTCAACCCCTTTATTTAGCCATACCATTCCAAATCCATTCTGAAATAATGTTTCTCGAATCCTTGAAACCTATGTATATTTACCGCGTGAGTCTAGCCACATCAACATCTCGTAAGCTTTCACCGGCAGTCTATATCCATCCATAAGTAATAACTTAGGCCAATATCTAATACACCGAACAGACATATTTACATAAACAGGGTAGCGTCCTGTCTCTCCATACACTAAATCATTCGGCGTTTTAAGCTGTACCCCTAAACATTTTTTTTTAATGCAAATAAGCGGACCTTTTCAATACGAGCAACTGCTTTATCTAATCCCCATATTTCAGCACCGTACATGGCAATAGGTAGAACCTGATAATCAAAAATGTTCAAAGATACTGCAAATGAATTATTCTTAAGTGTGTACAACTTTTGCATGATACACAGCAAGTCGTTCTTTGCTCAGCTTGCAAGGTATTCACAAGCAAATACAAAACTAAGTCTCGTGGAGAAATATATACCAAAATACTTATATCAGCTGACAATCTTCATTTCCTCTCCATTAAGAAACCACCTTTCACTCGCTGTAAGATAACCACCTTTCCTGAATACAACTACATTACTCTTTTTCATATTGACCTCAAGCTGAAGTTTTGAAGATGCACTCCATAAACTATTAAGTTGTGTTTGAAGACCAACTGGTGTTTCTGAAAGCAAGGCAATGTCATCTACTAACAACAAAATAAACAATTCCATGAAATCAGGAGGCAATGTTGCACCGCACCTTCCTTTCTCTATTATTTCAAGGGCTAGCTCGTTTATAAATAAGGAGAAAAGTAAAGGGCTGCATGCATCACCATGTTTTACCCCTCTTGTACACATGATATAGTAAGTAAAACTAGCACCAGATCTTACTCTTGCTTTCACACTACTATGCGTACTATAAATACATTTGTAGAGTTTTCATTGAATTCCATTCTTTTGGAGTACTGGCCAGAGCAATAATCTTGATACAGAGTCGAAAGCTTTTTCGAAATCAATAAAGGCAAAATATAATTTACGGTTATGTGAAAATTGTTTCTGTATTAACGCTAAGAGTGTGGACATCTGATCAATAATTGAGTAGTCTTACTTAAACCCTGCTTGATGTTCACCTGTGATGTCATTTTGTCGTACCCATTCTTGTAGCCTGCAATTGAGTATTGAACTAAATACTTTACTACTGATGTCACCCTACGATATACCCTATAATTGCCAGGGACATCAGTTGCACCCTTTTTAAACAGTGGCACGATTATTGACTCTGTCCAACGTTCTGGAAATATCCCATTATCAAAAAGTGTATTGGAAAACTTAACAAAGAGATCAATGGTAACATTACCACCAAATTTCAGTAATTCTCTAATAATTCCATCTGGCCCTGCAGATTTTCTGTTTTTAAGCCTTTTCATTGCAGTTGAGATCTCCTCTCTTGAAATTGGAAGATCAATGTAGGAACACTCGGTACCATTTTCAGACAGATTTACTTCACTAATAATATCAATAACATCGTCTTCGGTTTTACCATTTTCAAGAAGCTCATAAAAATGAGAAAACCAGTCATCAATAGTTTTATTATTGGATGTATGCACTCTTTTCATAGATATTGTGCACAAGTGCTTCCAAAATTCTTGCTGTTCATTCACCGAATTTACGAGGTTACATAGTAGAGAACTGTTGTTTTCTTTTTTCTTCCTCTCGGTCAATTTTTGGTATTCTCTTCGTGCAAGACAATATTTTTTTGTTATCTTCTTTATCTAGCGTTCTCCTGTATATCTGCAAAAGTCTTCTTGCCTATAATTTAGTACCAGTGCATTCTGTATCATACCAATCATTGTCCCCATTCCTACCATCCAATCTAATTCGTCTTTTCATGCATTTAGCTTGTTTTATAATACACTCATTAAAAGCATCAAGAGCAGCATAAAAATCCTCGTCAGTGAGAGCAATAGCCCGTCC
>CM031616.1:7526125-7543224 GCA_018398815.1 Conus ventricosus
TGCTACACGTTGAGGTCAAGGCAAAATCAAGGCTTGTGAAGCTACGCTCTTCAGGTTTGTTCCCTCGGTGCCACTTCTCGGCTCCAGAGAAGCTAGGCATCGCGCAGCCTGAAGTGCCCCTTCTGTTTGCCATAGGTTTATGGTCAGTCCTAGGGATCTAGTCACTGTCTACAGGCATTTGGTTAGTTTCTGGAGGCGTGACAAGGGCAATACTGCGAGAGACCAGTCGTCTGTGCACAGGAAGTGACCAGGGCCTCAAGATTTCAGTGTTTGCCCTCAGACGTCTCATGTCAAGAAAGTTAAAGCAGAAAACGATCCCCTCATTAGTTGAAAAAAGAGCACCAAACACAGTGGAAGCGAATTGTTGCCATAAGCAACGCTCATTGGGAGCTATGGGTGTACAGAATTCTTACCATGAGAGCAACAAATCTCGTTCTTTTTTGATGAACAATATTCACTGATCCCTGCCCCATGAAAGATGTGCTTTCTTTTCAGTCAAACCAAAGAAATATGTATTTGTTTCTGGCGTCTCGGGAATTCTGTTTGGCAAAATCTAAGGTCAAAAGGTTATGTAAGTCTTGATTCAGTGTTGATCTGTATGCTTCCTTTTCGTGTCTTCAGTTTTCGCTGCTCTGTGTGTGTGTAAACTGCAGGTGGTATTGGTATGCTTGGAATATTCGTGTTGATGATATTCCCATGTTGTCTACGTGGTTTGTGTCTCCTTTTGTGCCAAGATAATTTTTTTTTGTAATAAACATTTTATTGCATTTTTTAAACAATAAACACACACACACACACACACACACACACACACACACACACACACACACACACACACACCACACACACACACACACAAATGAAGAAAGAAACGGGAAGGGGGCACATGAAGTGGGTGATGGGGGAAAAGGGGAAGGGGGCATATACGAAATGGGATATCTAAGATTATCATACTCCTGAAAGTAACATCATCATCAATACTAATAGTAACAGCAATAGCATCTCAATAATAACAACAATACCTACAACAATGACAAGAACAGCATGACTATCAAGTTGGGGGGGGGGGGGGGGGGAGGCCAAAACATGTGCAAATGGGCATGGAGTATGCAAAAACATTTTGACTTGCTCTTACGATAGCTGATTAAACACACACACACACACACACCACACACACACACACACACACACACATACACACACACACACACACACACACACACACACACACACATATATATATATATATATATATATATATATATATATATATATATATATATATATATATATATATATATATATATATATATTGAATTATAAACAAAGCTTGCTCTTATGTCTTAGATTGAAGAAATAGGGGCAGATAAGCATCCATATCTGCAGTGGTGGATAATTCTGCCTAACTAACAGTATGTGCTTGAGTGGATGAATGGGGAATAATAAATGCTTCTCAAAATGAGCCTTCAGCGAGCTTATAGTTTCCAAGGGGGAGACAATCTCCAATGGGGAGGAAACTCACTAACACATAACTCCTCGTCAGATACAGGTATTTCGAAACCTGATTGTTTCTCCTCAGTGACCGCGGAAAGTGGTAACTTGACTCCTCTACCTTTGTAGCTTTAAGAAGAATGCTATCCCAGAAAAAGGCTGGTGTGCAATACCGTAGTATGTTCGTTGAGTTTTCAAAAGAAACAACCAAAGGTGCCACCCTAAGAAGCAAAAGAAATCATGAAAGAGCAAAAAAGCCACATTTTGTTATGAACAGTAGAAAATATAAAAAGATAACCTCTTAAAACCTACAATTATCTACCACTGCAAATAACAATCTATGACATAAGAGCAAGCTTTGTTTATAATTCAATATTTCTTGCAGTCATTGCAACACCAAGCTGCTCTGTAATTTAATCCCTCCCTTGCGGATTCATTCCAAGAACTGGCCCTCAGCACTTGTGTCTTAAGAGTTCTTGAAGTTGCTGAGCACAAAAAGGACGAGAAACTATTGTGCAGAATCAGAGGACTTGACCTGTTTGCCTGTGAAGCACAGTATCACCCTTCCTGTCGTAAAAAGTATGTCAGAGATCCTGCAGCATGGCAGAGTAAAGACGGTGCATCAAAGAGAGATCAGGAAAACTGGAAAAGTTACACAAGACAGCATTTGACAGAGTCTGTGTAAGAACTGAAAGAGAGGTGCTTCAGCAGCAGAAGATATGGAGACTGTCAGACCTGTGTGATAATATACCTCTGCCTTGAACGAGACAGACCACCCAAATACACATTATAGAGCTGAAAAGCTAAGGCGGAAGTTGGAGAAGAATGAGACATACGGGCACAGATTGGCATTTGCTTCACCTCACAGAAAAGGTGGGGAGTTTCAGTCTTTGCTTGTGTACAGTTCAGAAATGAAAACTGACAGAGCTGTCATTCTAGCGTACGAGCTTGGTTCAACCGACATGCTGAAAGGTCAGAAAGTTTGCCATGGCCACCAACAGATGAATTTCTACAGCAACGTGATATCCTACCACACGATCTTCACAGATTTCTTAACTGTCTCTTGGCTGGCCAAACACACACACTTCAAAAGTACAAAGACGCGTTACTCCACTTGGCCAGGACATCCTCAGAGCCGTCACTAAGGGTCACTGGAAGCTGCCAAAACACATTCTTTTGTGCATGACATTGCGTCACCTATTCAGAAGTGAGCAGCTCGTGACCATGATGAACAGGTGGACAGATGACAGAGGAGACAGATGACCTGCTCGTTTCTGTCAGAAGTTCTGTAACCCAACCATCTTAAGATAGGCACACACAATGTGAAAGGTGCCCATCAGAATGATGTGCTGCTGTAAGATGGTTGGGTTAAATAACCTCTGGCATGGATAGGTTGAGCTCTTCCTTGAAGTCATGTAGCACTCTGGGAATTCTTCCTGTGAGATCTGAAGAGTCTGCTCTCTTGTCCTTGGCACTGAAGCCAGCTGCAGTTGAGCTCCTCCATGTTCCTAATCTGTGACTTCTTGAAGCGTGATGCCATGAGCCGTGTGCGCTGACGCCTGCCCTTCTAGTGTGCTCAGGAAGATGTCGAAGTTATCAAACTCAGAATAAAACACAGATGGTGCTGATGGGTTCAGAAGACTTTGAGAAGTCAAGACACTTGAACATTCATTCATGACTTTTGCAATTGCAGTTTCTAGTTCAAGTGTGGACCGGTAAGTATCACAATATTCAAACTTGTTCATCATGGTCACGAGTTGCTCACTTCTGAATAGGTGACGCAATGTCATGCACAAAAGAATGTGTTTTGGCAGCTTCCAGTGACCCTTAGTGACGGCTCTGAGGATGTCCTGGCCAAGTGGAGAAACGCGTCTTTGTACTTTTGAAGTGTGGTCTTGTGTTTGGCCAGCCAAGAGATAGCTAAGAAATCTGTGAAGATCGTGTGGTAGGATATCACGTTGCTGTAGAAATTCATCTGTTGGTGGCCATAGCAAACTTTCTGATTTCTTGAAGGCCTCTGTTATTACTGTCCGTAAACACAGGGCAACACCTTTCAGTATGTCGGTTGAGCCAAGCTCGTACGCTAGAATGACAGCTCTGTCAGTTTTCATTTCTGAACTGTACACAAGCAAAGACTGAAGCTCCCTACCTTTTCTGTGAGGTGAAGCAAATGCCAATCTGTGCCCGTATGTCTCATTCTTCTCCAACTTCCGCCTTAGCTTTTCAGCTCTATAATGTGTATTTGGGTGGTCTGTCTCGTTCAAGGCAGAGGTATATTATCACACAGGTCTGACAGTCTCCATATCTTCTGCTGCTGAAGCACCTCTATTTCAATTCTTAACAGACTCTGTCAAATGCTGTCTTGTGTGTAACTTTTCCAGGTTTTCCTGATGTCTCTTTGACGCACCGTCTTTACTCTGCCATGCTGCAGGATCTCTGGCATACTTCTTACGACAGGAAGGGTGATACTGTGCTTTACAGGCAAACAGGTCAAGTCCTCTGATTCTGCACAATAGTTTCTCGTCTTTTTTGTACTCAGCAACTTCAAGAACTGTGCTCCATCCTTCACGTTCAAACTTGGATGTAGGTTCAGTTGTCCAAGCATTCTGTGATTTTCTTGCTTTCAACCTCTCTTTGTAACAAAACATGCAGTCTGGTTTGAAGATAATTGTTTCCACTGAGCCAGAAGAACGCCCAGACTGTCTTTGCTCTAGAGGTATTGTTTGTGATTCTGGAGATGATTCCTGTCTATCAAGGTTTTTAGTGAACCTTTGGTAACAGTCACGATGGTAGCCGTATTCTGGCCGTAAATCATCTGGAACGCAATTGCAAGCCTCTTCCATTCAATATGGAGAATCCAGTTGGCTGCAGTAGTCTTTTCTTGCTAATGTCTTGAAGTTTTATCAGTCTATCCTGAGGTTCTTTGCAGTTAGAGAGGTGAACAAATGATCTTTTGTTAGAATCGCTGAAATTAATGACACACTTCACCAACAGGGCTGGCTTCATGTTTTCGCTTTCTTGCCGCCATGTTCAGTTGATCATTACACCAGAGGATTCATTCACCTGGACACACACACACAACAAAAACAAACAAACACAACAAAGAACATCAATAATACAAATCAAACCATTGTTTGGTTAAAATGCAAATGCATGCGATTTCCAAGTAGTAGTGTTATTATTATACATGTACATATAAAATGTAGAAAAATCGTTATTTATTGAAAATAATCACAACATCTAGAACCGCAAATTCTTTCATATTACTGTTGTATTTCACTACAATATATTCATTTTATTTTACAGCGATGCTTGTTGCAAATAACAACAATTTTGTTCTGTTTAAATCGTGTTGTGTCGTTTTCGTCTAAATCGCATAATTAGGGGGTATAGGAGATATATTTAATTTTGTACCTATAAAAAACGGGACTAGGAAGCCCTAATTGGTCCTGAATGACCCAAAGGCATTGTTGTGTATGAAAACAAACCCCCAAAAGCCCTGCTTTCTATTATTTTGAATGTATCGCAGATGACATACAGTCCGTATGGTGAAAACGACGGTTTTAGTAGATAGCGCATCCCTGAAGCCAAGATATACTATATTGGACAACACAAAAGGCTTTTTTTAAGACGGCAAGTCATTGATTTAGTAACAAAAGTAACAGAAACGTGAATTTCTGGTCATTCACATGAGCTACATTCGACTGAAATTGATGATTGTGGTCAGCATACGGTTCAGAAAGCAATTCATTCCAAGTTATGGGTTTTACATTAAAATGGAATAGCTTATATGCTTTCAGTACATGAATCCAAAAAGTGTTCATGTTTTTATGCTTAAAATCAAAAGCTGTTCCATGGTATTCGAGAAACGAAAGAATCGGGCATATTTCTGTTGCTATACATTTCCATTTATGGTTTGTGGTTTTTAGTTTTTTAATCCATGACAGTTTCAAAGCACAGATATATTTCCTTATGTCAGGTATGTTTAGTCCACCCTATTTCGTTGTTTTGATAGAGGTTTTCAGACTAATTCTATCTTGGTTTCCATTCCAGACAAACTGAAAGCATAGTTTCTGGAGGTTTCCTATGAAGTAGTCTGGTGGATCTGGGAGTAATATCCATAAGTGTATCAATTTGGACAAAACAAGCGATTTCAAAACAGCTACTCTACCTATTGGGGTAATGGTTTTTTGTGACCAAATCTTTAACAGTATTTTAACTTCAGAAAATTTTTCGTTATAGTTAATACTTTCACAATTCTTAAGATTTTGAGTGAACCATATACCTAGTATATTGAATCTAGGAGGATTCCATATCATTTTTAAGTGAGGAGAGTAAGTTATTTGTGATCTTTTCTTGCTTCCTAACCATACTGCTTGTGTTTTACTACTGTTCATATGCAGTCCTGACACTCTACCAAAGCGATCAAGAAGAAGTATAGTTTGTTTTTCAAATGAATCTCCTACATTAAGTAACTGAGTATCATCGGCAAACTGAGAAATTTTGTGTTCAGTGTAACTGATATGAATTCCTTTGATCAATTCTTCTTCCTTAATCATTATTGCCAAAATTTCCGCTCAAAGAATAAACATATATGGGGAAAGTGGGTCTCCCTGTCTGCATCCTCTTTCTACCTAAAGCTACTGGGAAGTATTTCCATTAACAATAACTGTTGACTCTATATTTTTGTAAAACGTCTCAATCCATCGACAAATACTTCCTCCAAAGCCATATCCTCTTAAGATCTTAAGAAAGAAAAAGAAACACCCGAAGGTGCTGGGGAGGACCCAGAGAAGCACTGTCTTCACCTGTCTTTAGAGCAGTCCTGTACCACCCTTGGAGGCCTGCGCTGTGTTGACGATGGGTACAGGCACGCGCAGGAGACTCCATTAAGATATCAAGGGACATAACTGCTCCTGAACAGAGGTAAATTAGACTACAGGATGCAGCTCATAACAGCCTTAAAGTAGCATCCCCATGGGTGTACCAGCCCGTATTTCATGACTGCAGAGCCCACCGGCGAAAAACACCACCCTCCAGCTGCCGAGCACACCCCACAGACCCAACCACCCCTGCCCACGGACAGATGGAGACAGTGCCACTCCAGACACAGCCAGCTTTCGCCATACGGTCTTATGTGCCCTCAAGAGAGAATCCAAAGTTGTAGTCTTTCCCACTGTCAACAGGACTTTCCTGTGGTCAGTGGGTCTTTCCTCACCGTCACT
The DNA here is from genome assembly GCA_018398815.1 of Conus ventricosus. Lineage (NCBI taxonomy): Eukaryota > Metazoa > Mollusca > Gastropoda > Neogastropoda > Conidae > Conus > Conus ventricosus. The sequence goes on from CM031616.1 coordinate 7,532,842, forward strand.
GGACCTTTCTCCAGGGTCAGCCTAGTTAAGGCAAAGAAGAAAAAGAAACACCCGAAGGTGCTGGGGAGGACCCAGAGAAGCACTGTCTTCACCTGCCTTTAGAGCAGTCCTGTACCACCCTTGGAGGCCTGCGCTGTGTTGACGATGGGTACAGGCACGCGCAGGACACTCCATTAAGATATCAAGGGACATAACTGCTCCTGAACAGAGGTAAATTAGACTACAGGATCTACATATCCTCTTAAGATCTTAAACATAAACTTCCAACTTAAATAATCAAAAGCTTTTTTCAAAATCAATGCTTAGAAGTAAACCTGGAATATTATTTGCATCTAGATAAGTAATTAAATCATATATTAATCTCAAGTTGTTGCCTATGTATCTGTTGGCCATAAAACCAGACTGATCTTCATTTATCAAGTGTGGTAAAACCTTTTTTTATTCTGTTTGAAATGCATGAAGAACCTATATTATAGACAACATTCAGGAGAGATATAGGTCGCCAGTTCTGAATATAATCTTTCGTTTTATCACCTTTGGGAATACAAGTGATCAATCCTTCTTTTTGTATTGTGGACAGTTCTCCATCCTTGTAAGCATTTAAAGCTTTCACTACAAAAGGCCCACACTGCTTCCAAAATTTTTAAAAGAATTCTGCACTAAATCCATCTGTCCCTGGACGTTTACCGTTCTGCATGTTTTTTTAATGCAAAACCTGCCTCCTCTAAAATAATTTCGCCTTCTAATAATTGCTCTTCTTCTTTCGATAGTCTAGGAACATTTCTTATAAGGTCCGAGATTTCACATTCTTCTACGTCCTTTTCCTTGTACAAGTTTTCATAAAAACACTTAACTTCCTTCATGATATCTTTCTGGTTTTCAGTGGAATGTCCATCTTTAGTTACTAATCTTATCATCTGTTTGCTAATATAATTTCTTTTTTCAAGATTACAAAAATATTTTGAAATCTTCTCCCCTCTGCAATCCATCTGGCTTTTGATCTCAACAATACTCCTTCCATTCTCTTCTCTCGTATGACTAGAGTTCTTTATTCATTTCTTTAAGCATGATAATTTCATTTTCAGTTTTATTTTCTGTATTTTCTAATGTTTCAATACCCTTTTTTAGTTTGTTCTCATGGTCTCTCTCATTTTCTTGTTTTTCATAGTAGCATAAGCAACTGTTTTTGCACAGATTTTCATCAGCATAAAATCAAGGAAAAGTTTGTCGGAGACTTGTAGCTGCATTTCTGATTTAGGGACATCTTTTATTGTTGTTCTGTTGTAGTGAACAGTTGCATATTCACTAATAACATCAAAACTTTCTGAATTTATTTCTTCTACGTAGCATTTATCCCTAAGTAAAGAGGAGTAAAATTTCCAAAAATTATTATTTTTTTTCGGTTTTGCCGAATTTTAGCGTTAATGTTACCATGGAGTGGTCAGAACGGTATCCTGGAAGAATATTAGTATTTTCAAAGTACCAGAACAAAGTGTCTGATAATAGAAAAAAAATCGAGTCTACTTTGCTTTAAAGGAGTTAATTTTCTCCAGGTATAGTGTCTGCATTCTGGATTGTTTTCCCTCCAAACATCAGATAATACACATTCTTAAGTCATTTTCTGTAGTTCTTCTCTAGCTTTAGGATTATTAACCTGTTTATAATTACAACAATCGATATGTGGATCTATCGCAATATTCCAGCCTCCCACTGCAATGATATTATGATTCTTATAACTCTTGATTTGATCTTTTAACACTTTATAAAACAATGGATCGTCTCTATTCGGACCATAAACATTAACTAAAAGTATTTCCTTTTCCATTGTAGAGAAGGATATAATCATGAAATTACCATGTTCATCACGGTATATATTTCTTATTTTAAATTCGAAGTTGTTTGAAAACAGGACAGCTACTCCTCTTGCATTTGATCGAAAGGCCGCAAAGAAGCATTCAAATCCCCATTCAGATTTTACATATTTTTCCAATTCATTATTGAAATGAGTTTCTTGGAGACAATAGATAGAGAATCTTTTTTGTTTTAGATATTGAAATACATCTCTTCGTTTATACATGTCTCCAAGACCTTGGCAGTTTAATGACAAAATCGTGATACTAACCATGGTTGGTAATACCTTTCTTTACTAAAACAGCTTTAAGCACAAGAATCAAGTCAAAAATAGGATAACAAGTGTCCAAGTTTTCACAGTTTGTTTATAAGCTCCAGTAATTAGGAACGATAGCAGAAAATGTTACGACTTGATAAAATTCACTAAGAAGAAACAAAAGAAACAAGTTTCTTTCACAGACTTTGCCCATCGTTTTCAAAAAGCAGTTTTCGCCACAAAACACACACATACATCACAAAAGGTTAAACAATTCGAGAGAAGAGAGAGAGAGAGAGAGAGAGAGAGAGAGAGAGAGAGAGAGAGAGAGAGAGAGAACAGCAAATCAGAAAATTTCAGGTGCCGGTGATGATCGTTGATTCACTGCAGAAGAAGTGTCTCTATGAGCAGAGTCATGTCATAGCGTTCAGATTTTTCACAAACTTCATATTCATAATATTTACAATTGACAACAATCGGAAACATTCATTATCTTTAAGCGTTCCATCCATGAATAGATGGTAACTCCCATAAATAGTATGCTATTTGTGCTGATCGTGCATATTTTTCTACAAACGTTTGATATGGGAAACTGAATAGTAAAGATGACATGTTAATACAGCGATGAGTCTTCCTCTAGAAATCCAATAAACATGTACATAGCTAGAAACAATAACATGTTGGCAATAACATAGCAACAAGGTGCAATCTCGTTTCCAAAGCTCATTAAGTGTTTTGGTGACCAGTGACATAAAACACATGAGGAAACATACACACTCCCAAATGCATGCACGCGGCGCACTCGTACACATGCACACACACAATATATAGGGTCTCCATCAACTGTACTTGTTATCCAGTCTGTGAATCAATCAAAAAACAAATCCTATTACATTGCGTAAAAGGTAACCATGAATGAGCCAGCCACTGACAAACTATGATTGAAGTAGTTACCAATAAAGTCAGTCACACAAACAATCGACAGTACAATGCACATTTAACAAATCCCAAGAAATAGCCTGTTGCACTGACACATAAACATAGCCTGTAAACATAGCCTGTTAAAAAAAAAATAAAAATAAAAAAATAAAAATTGTCAACCGATCGATCGACTTCAGAGTAGAAGTCTCTCCTTATCCCCCGCAGTGCGCTCGAAAGAGAGAGAGAGAGAGAGAGAGAGAGAAATCTGCGTGAACTCTTATCATCTGCTCAAATCGTGATCAACCATTGGTCAATCTCCTGCGACTTGATCAGTCAATATGTCACCCGTTGTCCCCCCACCCCACCCCCCCATATATTTTTTCCTTTTTCATTTTGAGATGTTTGTTGAATGTGCGCGGTGAGGGAGGCATGGGGGGCGGGGGAAGGGAGAAGAGGGAGTAAAGAAGCAACACTAGAGGGGGACAAGGGTAGAAGACGGAAGGACACAGAAAACAGAAAACCGATGAAAAGAAGGAATGAAGGAATGATCAAAGAAATAAAGAGAGAAGGGGGGGAGAAAGAGAGAGAGAGAGAGAGAGAGAGAGAGAGAGAGAGAGAGAGAGAGAGAGAGAGAGAGAGAGAGAGGAGAGAGAGAGAGAGAGAGAGAGAGAGAGAGAGAGAACGAACGAACGAACGAAACGAACGAAATTTATTTAATGAGGGAAAAGAATAAGCACATGGCAGGCTTGTTTGCATCTTGCCCTCAAAAATGAAAAAGAAACATTTCAAACACAAAAGCCACCCTCCACACCCCAACCATTAACCAAACATCCACCTGTCGAACAATCCTTTCCAAGCAATAATAATAGCAATAACAATAGTAATGAATGATAATGATTAAAAATGATAGCATTACAATTCAAATATAACACCAGAGAGAGAGAGAGAGAGAGGAGAGAGAGAGGAGAGAGAGAGGGAGAGAGAGAGAGAGAGAGAGAGAGAGGGAGAGAGAGAGAGAGAGAGAGAGAGAGAGAGAGAGAGAGAGAGAGAGAATGTGTGAAATTTTAGCAGGAGAGATGAAGTGACAAGGGGAAGAAAGAGATAAGCGGGGGGGGGGGGGGGGGGGGGGGGGGCGAATCTGTAAAGAGGATTAGAACTAGGACAGAACGAAGGAGAGAGAATGGGAGGGGGTGAGAGAGAGACTGAGAAACAGAGAGAGGGAGGGAGGGGAAGAAAGAGATAGGGAGGAGGAAGGAGAGGGAGGGAGGGAAGAAGACAGAGACAGAGAAGGGGGGGAGGGGGAGAGGGATAGCAGGAAGAGAGAGAGGGAGGGCGAGAACAAGATAAAGAGAGGGATAGAGAAGGGGAGGGATAGTGGGAGAGGGAGAGCGGTAAGAGAGAGGAGAGAGAGAGAGAGAGAGAGAGAGAGAGAGAGGAGAGAGGAGAGAGGAGGAGAGAGAGAGAGAGAGAGAGAGGGGGGAGGAAACAAGACAGCGAGAGAGACAGACCCTGTCAGGTACACTTAGATTGCATACACTGTGACATAGGTTTTATGATGGAGGAAAAGCCTGTCCAAGGAAGCAAGTACATCCAAAAATGTTAATAAAAATGAGGGAAATCAAAGATCTATCCAGCCGTAATTCCCGGAGGATCCTCACCGACCGCCAGCATGGCTTCAGAAAGGGTCGCTCATGCGAAACACAGCTCCTTGAATTTGTTGACGAGATTGTTGGACACATGGAGGGAGGAGGTCAAGTCGATGTCCTGATTATGGACTTTGCTAAGGCATTCGACAAAGTCAACCACAGTCTTCTCCTTCATAAGCTCCATAGATACGGTGTCCAAGGTCATACCAACAGGTGGATAGCGAGCTTCCTGAAGAATAGACGACAGGCAGTGGTTGTGAACGGGTCGTGTTCATCGTTTGTACCAGTCAGATCCGGTGTGCCACAGGGGTCAGTGCTGGGACCATTCTTATTTTTGGCCTACATCAATGACCTGCCCGACAATCTGACTACAAACAGCGGGCTCTTTGCAGACGACACAGCGATATACAACAGAGTCAGATCTGCTCAGGACCAAGTCCAACTACAGTACGACCTCCAACAGCTTGCTGTTTGGGAGAAGAGTTGGGACATGCAGTTTCACCCTGCAAAGTGCAGCACCCTCCCTGTCACGCGAAAGAGACGGCCATTACAGTGTGAATACCACCCCACGGCCACACCCTGGAAGTTGTAGACTCTGCGAGATATCTTGGAGTCACTCTACAGAACAAGATGGATTGGGACAACCATATCAACTCCATCTGGACCAAAGCCAACCAGGCCCTGGGGTTCCTCAGACGTAATTTGAAAATCAGCTCCCCTAGCATAAAGGCTAAAGCCTATAAAAACGTTTGTTAGGCCTTTGCTGGAATATTCGGCATCTGTCTGGGACCCCTATGAGAAACAGCACAAGGTGAAGTTAGAAAAAATTCAGAGTAGGGCAGCCCGCTTTGTGCTTACCCGCTACCAACGTACTGCCAGCGTTACCAACATGCTGCAGACTCTAGGTTGGACGTCCCTTGAGGACAGAAGGAAGAAAGCAAGGCTCTCCATGTTGTATAAAATCAAGAACAACCTAGTCAGCTGCCCGAGGTTAAAACAGCAATTCCATCCTCCCGAGAAGAGAGAGCGACGAGGTCACGACCAGCAGTTCAGCCAACTAGCTGCAGACACCGACTACGGCTAATGTCGTTCCTCCCACGAACAATTGTGGACTGGAACTCCTACCCCAAAATACTGTTGATGCCAAAACCACTGACACATTTGTGTCACTGGTCAATAGGCACCTTCAGTAGATTCCTACATAAAGCTGTCTTGATCTTGTTGCGTGCATGGATGAGTGGAAGGAAGTTGCGGGCCTGAGCTGCCTACTGCAGCCTGGGGCCAGCTAGTCCATAGTAATGGATGAAAAGCGACCGTGGTAGCCTGCTGGCAGCTCCGCACTTAGTTTTTACCTTTTTTTTTTGTTTTGCTTTTTTTGTGTAGGCTAGTGAGTAGGTAAGTTAGGGGTGGGGGTGTCACTTTGTGGTATGAATGTGTGTAATTCATGTTGATGAAAAAGGAATTAGAATAGTTTGTTTTTTTTTGCAGCAGATCCCCGTTTATAGTCTCATAATAATCAGCCTGTTGATTGTGGAGACTCAACGGAACAAGAAGAAGTAATTGTTAAACAATCAAAGCATGAATCAGTTAAAAGAAGTCATGAACAAAATAACTGCCCAATTAATCACGCAAGCACGTGAAAATATGAGTTGATTGGTTATCAGATTTGGCAAGAAAAAGTTATCAATCAATCACAAAAACAGGACTGTGAAACACGTTGATCCCTGCATTGAAATCAGTCATGTTGTTAATCAATCTTCATACAATCTATCATTGGATACAAACCTATGTGAACATATCTGACTAATTGATCATCTAATCAACAAGCAAAAAAACATATCGAGTAAATCAATCGATCAACCGATTTGTTCTTCAATCAGTCAAATAATCAGTGTGACTGTATGCTGATCAATATATTTTCATTATTCAATCATTCAACTGATCAGAAAATCAATAATCCAAGCAATTACTCAGCTACTACTTAATTAACCTATCAGCCAGCTACACATTACTTCATCATTCAATCATCCAGATCATTAGTAACAGAATCAGTCAGTCAACAAACCCAACAATATGACCAGGAAGGGGAGAGGATAAAAAAAAGGCTGATCGACAGACCACACAAACAAAGCTACTAATTACACACAGTATTAGCCTCTCAAAATGATATACCCTCTCAAAATAATGCAGTAATCAGAAATAACTGACAAGATATGCATGCCGGGCGAGGGTGGGAAGGGGACAGTCTAGGAGGGCAGGTTTAACCATACTTGTCAATCTGTCAGTCAAATCGATCAAACCAATCATTCACTCCATCAACAACCAATCGATCAATGAAGAAAAAATAATCAATGAACCAAAGTAATCTGCCTTTACAGGTTTACACATCTACTACATACTAACACAGTTACTATTCAATTTAAAAACATCTTATGAGCTTTGGATTAATCAATTGTTCATCTGACCGTTCATCCACTCACCTCTCATCAACTATTGGTCTTTAATAATGTACACAAAAGACCAATCAATTGTCCGATCGATAAATGAGCAAATCAACAGAACAAGCAGATCGTCCAAAATCTAATCAATCAACTATCCGACCATCAAACTATTTCCAACATCCAATCGATCTTTTTAATCAATCAACGCATCGGTCTGTCACATAACCCGTCAGTCACTACTAATTCATTAGCCAAACACTCCACCAACACAATCAAACACAATCAAACATTACCACATTACAGCAACATTCATTAACCGAAAAATACAGCTTCTCAATAATCCACTGATGGGAAGCATTGTAGTATGTCTACAACATTAATAGAACGGAAGATGAAAATAGAATGTTTGTTTTGAAAAAAAAAGGTAGTCAAGTAAACATAATGAAAAGGAGGGGAAAAAAAAACGAAGTCACTTCCCTGTTTTTCAATGTTTTTAGGAGTCGGTGTCTTCAGGGCTCATGTCACCTGGCTTCATCGCTCGTTTGAAGACTTCGTCAAGATCACTGTGGATTGTCAGTTTCACAACACGTCCATTTCCCACTTTCACAAAAAACTTTTCCATTTACGCTCCAAGCCGACATTGTCAAAGAGTGATCCATTGCCACATTTCAGTACATGATGGTTAATGTGCGTGAGGTCCTCCCCAATCACAACACCTTATGCTTTAGTCTGCGACGATTCCGAAGAAATTTTGTTCTCTCTTGCGTCTGTCGAAGAAGCGGACCAGGATGGGTCTGGCTCGGGCGCCGCTCCTCTGGCCTGTACGGTGTGCCACCTCCACCTCCTCCTTGGTCGTCTTCACCCCACACTGTCCCTGAAGATGCGTACCACCTTTGCAACACAGTCGTCTGCAGTTTCGTTTTGCTGTTCAGGCACACGAAACACTCTGAGATTCCACCTTCTTGAGTATTGTTGTAAATCGTTCTGTTCTCTCTCACACTGTAACGGATATCTAAGTGTTTAACTGTATCCTTAGTGTGTTCGCTCTTCTTTTTTTCTTGTGCAACTTCTGTGTCTAATTTCTGTGCAATGCATTCAATATCTAACAAGCGTCCTTCGATCTTGCCTATTTTTTCTTTAAATGTATTTGTAAGTTTTTTTTTTTAATTCACCCCTCATTTCTTCCACGTCCGCCTTCGTCGACAGAGACGACAGTTGTTTGTTGATGGTGTCTATCGCTTCCTGTAATTTTGCATTTACACTGCTCAATGCTTCTTGGAAAGCCATCTCGGTAATATTTGTCTCAATTTCTGTTGTATTCGCTCTTTTCCTATCCTGTTTTTCACTTGAACTTGTGTCACTTTCGTCAGAGGTAGACGAATATACCCTTTTTTGTTTCTTAAGCAACCAAGCACCACTGTTGCTCATGTCTTCGAAGAGCGATCAGGAATCCCACGAAGCACATAATCCAAAACAATTGAATAATTCAGCACAGTGACCGCTCACGTACATCCCTTTCTCGAATGCACTGTTCTGCCATGTTGTTGACACTGAAGCGCTGCCTGCTTGCAATGACGAAACACCGTCTTCGCCGCTGAGGTTTAATCCCACATTGAAATTACTTGAAAATCATACTGACGGGTTCGTCTCACCGAGAGCCACACACTAATTTGCAGAAAACCCTTCTTTAGCAAATAATTAATACACAAATTAAGTGTAAGAACAAGAGACTGATGCCAACGCGTGCAGACCTCATGAACGATCACCCACCCCTTGCGCCAAGAGAATTTGTGCACACTCAACTTTGGGTAGGAACCGGTCGGGGGATGAAAAATCTCACAAACAAGTGAATCAGATGGGAATCGAACGTAGAACCTCCCACCTGAGAACATGCAACCCTAATCACTGCGCCAAAGCGGCCACTTCAAACAAATGCTGCTTGATGGGCCAACCTGGAGTTTCCTAGAGTAGACAGTCACTCCTTTTGAGAGAGAAGAAATAGGAGAACATCACAAGAGGTGTGTATAGGTGTGCATGCGCATGTTAAATTGTCGGACATGTATGAGTGACAAGCGTGCGTGCGTACGTGTAGGCTTTAACACACATGGGAGCACACACGCGCGAGTGCGAGTGTGTGTGTGTGTGTGTGTGTGTGTGTGTGTGTGTGTGTGTGTGTGTGTGTGTGTGTGTGTGTGTGTGTGCGTGCGTGCGTGCGTGCGTGCGTGCGTGCGTGCGTACGTGCGTGCGCGCGCGTGTACATGCGCGCACACGGCTGTGCGTGATATCTTTTTTTTGAGCAGGAATGACACAGGAGAGCAAGATCGAGATGAAAACTAACAGTCCAGCAGATTTAATAAAGATTCGAGACATCTGCCCAGGAGCAACATACTACATAAACCAAACAAACCCCAACATCACAATTTTGGAGGCAACAAAACAGACTGTCACAATGCAAGGTTTCAAGTGCCATTTGAAGTTCCCCAAATAGTGGTCCATGGGATGTGTGACGTTTTCACGACTTTTTGCCAAGTGCAAGTAAAAGTTCCGAAAGGTATGTACCCACTTGCACGTGTTCGGTTAACGTCGCCCTGGTGCGGGTCAGGCATATTCTATACACAATTACTCGAATGCGGCGAAGGGCTGCCATCGTATTTGAGAGGAAGATCTTTAATTACATTCTTACGTTGCAATATGTATTTATTTGACGATTTGTTTTCATATTCGTCTTCACGTTGTTTACAAGTTATAACCATGAACAAATCTTTCGTTCATATTGATATCAAACCACAAAGAGACATCAACGTAATCACTGAATATATTTCTGAGGATTCTAGGTATGTTATAGTACCAGTGGTGTCTTTTCATGTTGAAAAGATTTGCAAAACTGATGTCAAAGTATCTGCTGGAAACGTCGTTCTTGTCAGCATTCAGCGGGCAGCGCGGCCTAATTTCTGTTCTGAGGCTTGGACATCGAAACTGAAACTGATTTATACAGAAGCAAATGCATCTCATCGTGTTGCACATGTATGTATGGACTGTTTCTCACAGCTTCCATCTTCGTGACATCACATCTAAAAATAACTTTTGTCTGCGTTGAGCGTGAACGAACTGGTCTGAACGTACATTTTGCAGTATTATCTGTGAACGATCAGCCACCCAAATTGCCCAGTGGTCTGTTCAACTGCTCAGTGGAGCATTATTCTAAATTTCACAGCCACCTGTACTGCAATCAGAAACCAGAGGTAGCGGAGTGAGGACGGACGTTGAC
>CM031616.1:7544224-7554766 GCA_018398815.1 Conus ventricosus
ACACCTTCGGGCTATTTGAGGAAGGTGCTCATCTTGGGGTTGCAGATCCAGAAGAATGTGACAAAGGCAAGACTGCTTTCCAGACACCTTTCGGGCTATTCCAGTGGACAAGGATGCCATTTGGGTTGCAAAACGCTCAGCTACGTTTGCACGTATGATGCGTGCACTGCGTTTGTATGAGTGTGGTGCGGTGAGTTTCTTTGATGATATCCTGTTGTCACAGAATTCGTGGTCTTATTTGCTAACGTCTTTGCGTTCTGTTTTCAATAAAATCAGGGACTTTGGACTTGCTGCCAGACCATCGAAGATTCAGGCCAGTTTCCAGTCCTTAGAGTTCCTGGGACATCGCATCGCTGTTGGTTGCATGATGCCAGAAAGGTCTAAGGTATCAAAGATTCTTTCTTTGCAGGTACCCCAAAACAAAAGCAGGTTCAATCTCTTTTGGGGTTGTTGTCCTACTACAGGCGGTATGTATCTCATTTTGCTTCTCTGACTGCTCCATTGAGTGACCTGACAAAGGGTGATAAATCTAAACAGATCATTTGGACTACAGAGTGCCAGACTGCTCTGGAACAGATACAAAGAACGTTGAACACGTTCCCTGTTTTGTTGTTGCCGTCTCTTGCCGCGGATTTTATCCTCCAGACAGATGCCAGTTCGAAAGGCATGGGAGCTGTGCTCCTTCAGGAAAAGAACGGTATTCTTCACCCGGTACAGTATGCCAGCAAGACGTTTTCTGCCAGTCAGCGGAAGTACTCAACAACAGAGAGAGAGTGCCTGGCTATTCTTTGGGGGTGCGAGAAGTTCGCACGGTTTCTGACAGGGAGAGAGTTCATTCTGCAAACAGACCACTTACTTTCCTTCAGTCATCCAAAACAAGGAATAGTCGTCTTTTGCGGTGGGCCCTTTCCCTTCAAGAATTCCGGTTCCGCATTGAACCAATTCCAGGTACTGACAACACATTGGCTGATTTTTTGTCTCGGGAATAACTTTTGGTGGTTAGTAGTTACCAGCTACTTTTTCCTGACAAATCAGCTGTGATGTGTGTATGAATACTTTCTTGGTTTCATAATTATTGGAATCTACTTTGATGTACACTTGGGATTGTGTGTCATGATTTTTTTTTCTGATACATTTTGTATACACATGATATTGTGTGCACGATGCAAATCATTTGCTGTTATGATTTTGTACACTCATATGGTATTGTGTGAAATATGAATAATTATGCCTTTGTGAGTGTTGTGCAGGTGTATCAATCCTTACTTTGACTGATTGATTATATATTGGTCATCATGTTTCGCTGGATTGTTTAACAATCCTTTATATATTTTGGCTGAAATCTGATGACAGGTATTATTCTGCGCATACTTGATTCCTTTTTCTCAAGTCACGGCTGAAATGAACTGTGATTCATTTAGTAAAATGTTTGATTGCTACATGATATGTGTGCTGTCACACTAAGAATTGTGGTGCGTTGCTATTATGCAATTATTTTCAAGGGCACATGGACTTTTTGAATTGTTTTAAACGCTAATTTGTCATTGACAATTGAACATGGTGATTTTTTCACTATGAAGATGCACTATCGAGGATAAAGAGTTGTTTCCCTACCATTTTGTTTTCTTCTCAAAGTCATTGTGAGATTGAAATATTTGGGTATAGTCTTGATTGAGCTAATATATTTTCACATTGGTTCATGCAATATGTTTTTTTTGTTTGTTTTTGTTTTTCATCTGTGTGTGATATGAGGTGAAACATGACATCTTCGTCTACTTTGTTTATAACACTTGCCCCACTATGTTTTCGCCCAATGGGTATTGTATTGGTTGAAAGTTATATGTCATTGAATTGGGAAAATTGTAAACATGAAGTTAGCTACTCGCTTTTTCTAGGGAAAAAAATTTTTGGCAAATTTTTTTTTCCCCGGGATGGGGGGGTGTCATGTGCACATGTTATGTTGATTGTAATCTGCACATGTTGTTTTGTGTATAACTATTGATTTTGAGACAGCAGGTTGGCTAGCCTTGTGGTTTTAAGTGAAAAGTGTCATGTGAATGCACATCACTATTCTGTTGGCTGTGGCCTGTGTGAGTACTGGTTAGGCGCACTGCGCGTGCTATTGAAGTTACCATTAGGATTTGAGAATCACTTGCTCCATGCCAGCCGGAGAAGTCGGAGGGCCTGATGGTTTGATTGGACTGAGGCCAGAGCGAGGCTGCATCGCGTCAGAGGTATTTAAGTATCCATGTTTAATTAGGGAGAAGTGAAATATATGAGCGAAAGTAAAAAAAAGACGTTTGTATTTAAAAGAAAAGATAATAAGAACAAGTGTGGTTTAAAGTTGTAACAATTCTTTTATTAAAGAATGGGAAAAGAAAAGTAACATTCAAAATAAAAGCTTATGCATAGGGGGAAAGGTTACTGTTTTACATCTTCATGTTGAGGTGAGTTCCCCATTAGTAATTATGGAAACTGTACGTGGTTCCGAGTGTGTTGACAGATCGGCTGTCTCACACGGGCCACGGACTAGGGCCTTGGGGTGGTCCCAGAGGTGCCGGACCAAGTCCCCAGCCTAATTCGGGTAGCGGGCCACTTCTCCGTAACAAGCCCCAGAGGAAGGAGAGTTTGTATAAGGCGACGCCCTATTCAGTGTGGAGATGGCTGTTCCCTGTGTGCCTTCCCCAAGGTTAAGAGGTTGACCAGAGAGTGGAATGTATAGTTATCTTCCTATAAAGAAACAGTGTATCTACTTTCACGCAGCGGGATTTAAATGTGGAAACATTTCGATGAGAAATATTTAAAGGCGGGGCTGGATGGAACTGATGTTCCAATATTTCCTTAAAGGAGAGTGATAATTGATTAAGTCACGAGTAGGGAAGGATACCCCAGAACTTCCGTCCTAGAGACAGTGACTTTTGTTTTGTATTTTGGGCTTGATGGTAAATGATTTTTATGTGTCTCTTCCTGATGCGAAGGAAAAGATGTTGATATATGCCCTGATGTTTACGAATGATGTGAAACATATCCCCTTTTGCTGGTGATAGAAACTAATTCATCCCATTATATTTATGGATTCCTTGATTGTAGGGGAAGCAGTTGTTCTTTTTCCTCCTTCATGCAGTGGAGGTATAAATGAAATTTTTTAAGTGTTGGTGTTTGATTAATAATATTTGTACTCTCGTAGAAGGAGGGGAAACAAACTTTTCTTGTGTTGTGTTTATTATTTGGCGCTCCTTGGGTGAGAGGAGTGATTGCGTGTACGTGCGGAGTGTATTTTGGGCGGATGTGCATGTGTGTGTACGACCCTAGAGTATGACAATGAGGCACAGATGTTTACATGTGTGCGCTTCACACACACACACACACACACACCACACACCACACACAACACACACACACCACACACACACACACACACATGCTCACACGCCCACACACAAATGCGCGCGCACACACACACACCACACACACACACACACACACACACACACACACACATACACACACATCACACACACACACACACACACACACACACACCACACACCACACACACACACGCACCACACACACGCACACACACACACAGGGTATGACGAAATGTTCTGCAGAAGAAGAAGCTGTTCCGACCCTCTAGCTGCCCACAGAGAGCGCCTAGAGGAAGACCTTCAGAGGATATCAGCCAAGGACGCCAGCAAGGACACCATCAAGGACACCATCAAAGACACCAGCAAGGACACCATCAAGGACACCATCAAAGACACCAGCAAGGACGCCGGCGATGACACCATCAAGGACACATCAAGGACTCCAGGAAGGACACCATCAAGAACGCCAGCGATGACACCATCAGAGACACCATCAAGGACACCATCAAGGACACCATCAAGGACACCATCAAAGACACCAGCAAGGACGCCAGAGATGACATCAGCCAGGACACCAGCAAGGACACCAGCAAGGACACCAGCAAGGACACCAGCAAGGACGCAATCAAGGACACCAGCAAGGACACCAGCAAGGACACCAGCAAGGACGCCATCAAGGACACTAGCAAGGACACCAGCAAGGACACCAGCAAGGACGCCATCAAGAACACCATCAAGGACGCCATCAAGGACACCAGCAAGGACACCAGCAAGGACACCATCAAGGACACCATCAAGGACGCCCGCGATGACACCAGCAAGGACACCATCAGGACGCCATCAAGGACACCATCAAGGACACCAGCAAGGACACCAGCAAGGACACCATCAAGTATACCAGCAAGGACACCAGCAAGGACGCCAGCGATGACACCTGCAAGGACACCAGCAAGGACACCAGCGATGATTCCATTAAGGACACCAGCAAAAACACAGCGATGATACCATTAAGGGACACCAGCAAGGACACCAGCAAGGACACCAGCAAGGACACCATCAAGGACGCCATCAAGGACACCAGCAAGGACACCAGCAAGGACGCCATCAAGGACACCATCAAGGACACCAGCAGGGACACCATCAAAGACACCAGCAAGGACACCAGCAAGGACACCAGCAAGGACACCATCAAGGACACCAGCAAGGACACCAGCAAGGACACCAGCAAGGACACCATCAAGGACACCATCAAGGACGCCAGCGATGACACCATCAAGGACACCATCAAGGACACCATCAAGAACGCCAGCAAGGACACCAGCGATGACACCATTAAGGACACCATCACGGACGCCATTAAGGACACCATCAAGGACACCATTAAGGACACCATCAAAGACGCCATTAAGGACACCATCAAGGACGCCATTAAGGGACACCATCAAGGACACCATTAAGGACACCATCAAGGACGCCATTAAGGACACCATCAAGGACCCATTAAGGACACCATCAAAGACACCAGCGAGGACGCCAGCGAGGACATCAGCAAGGACACCAGCAAGGACACCAGCAAGGACACCATCAAGGACACCATCAAGGACACCAGCAAGGACACCAGCAAGGACGCCATCAAGAAACACCAGCAAGGACACCAGCAAGGACGCCATCAAGAACACCATTAAGGACACCATCAAGGACGCCATCAAGGACACCAGCAAGGACACCATCAAGGACACCATCAAGGACACCAGCAAGGACACCAGCAAGGACGCCAGCGATGATACCATTAAGGACACATCAAGGACACCAGCAAGGACACCAGCGATGATGCCATTAAGGACACCATCAAGAACACCATCAAGGACACCAGCAAGGACACCAGCGAGGCTACCATCAGGGACGGCAACACGAACATCGATCAGGACACCAGCAAGGACATCAGCAAGGTCACTTGCAAGGATAGCGGAACGGACATGGAATGTTCTCCCCACGGGTTAACCTCTGGGTACCGCACTTCACAAAACATATTACTGCACGGGACCTGCAATCAACCCAAGAATAATAACTCGCAGATCAGCAATAACACAGCAGCATAGGAGCTGCAAGGAGCTCCACCCCACGAACACAGTCTTCGTTGTTGGACGAACCAAAGCACGTCGACGCAAACCTGGATTAGTCGGCCTCTTCACCAAAAACCGCTCAAAGCTTCTCTAAGACGACCAGTGACTGAGTATAGACATACAAAGAGATCAGCATTATACTCTCTGCTTACGACATAATCAGCTCCTGATGCTGTATCAAAATAATCAGTCTTCAGGATCAGTCAAACGATGTCCAACATGACAAACGCCACACGGTCGTAGCATAGCAAAAGGGTTTATCAAAGCCAAGAGGGCGAACACGTCAGCCACATACCCTGCGGCATCTTGCTAGCAGTCAGTAATGCAACAAATATCAAGTCTGCCAATGCGTTGGCCAATTTCTCCATGCTAACGGGCTTCTCTAGCTGAAGGTATGTGCCGCACATGAATATCCTGTTTTGAAGACACACATTTGAAATTATAACAACCTTATAAAAATGCCAGGTAATACTTCGCAAAATTTTCAAGTTCGCCTCACTTTATCTCAAGACAATGTTATTAAGAAAATCTAACCAGACTGATACTTTTACAAACCCAATCCATCATTTGGTCAAATACTGGTGGATGCTTAAAAAAAACTATCATACCAAACAAATTAGGAAACATTATCAAAATAACCTAAGTTACTGTTCAGTAGGTTACTGTGCACCAGTTTGTCAAGATTGTATGTCTGTTCAAGAGCAGAAAGAGTCGGATGAGCTGGTGCTAGTTATGACGTCACCATCGTCTGGTTACCTCACAGTAGGACCAAACGCAAGTTTCTCTGACCAGTCTTTTCTGCACAGCAATGTGACGGTCCCGGCAAAAAATGCAGTCGTGGTGAGCTTTAGAGAAACTACACTATATTCCGTAGATATCATGTTGTTCCGTCATTCCGTGCACCAGTCAGCCAGCCACTTGAGAACGTTGACACATCTTGTCTGGGACAGAAAGACGGACTACACTTCTGACTTCATGTATGTGATCCAGGCCTCTAAAATATCCGTTAAAATGCCAAAACGTAATATTTGTTTAGAAAGAAAATCAACTTGTTTTCGGCTTATTTACTCTTTCATTCCTGAGACAAAAGCCCCTCAGAAGTTACCTGGTGGTTTGTGGAACTGTTCTGTGGATCACTATGCCAGCTTCCATCACCACGTGGCCTGTAACCATCAGACAGAGTGTGAAGATGGACAGGATGAAACTGAACACTGCCCCTTCAGCAGTCCTCAGTGCCAGGGGTTGGTGGCATTTTGTAACAGTTGCTACAAGTTTGTCCAGGGTTTAATTCCATCCAAATGTAATGTCAGTGATGTGATAGCAGTAGGTAATGACAGAGATCCGATAGCAATAGGTCATGCCTACTGTGCTTCACTGGGGGGCAAGATAAATTTCCCCAGGTGTGTGAGGGACTGGTTTGGTTCACTTAAAGCCTTAACCATGATGCACGCATTAAGGTTAAATGGACTTTGGGTTGGTTTTCACTCTAATGATATGTCATCGCCAAATATGTACAGACATGAGATTATGCGAAATCAGTTCGTTCTATATCATTCTTTTGACATTTGCAAATGGTTTAGATTATTCTTCATTGATCCGCCTGAATATAATTGTATTACAGTATTACATCGTGGTCAGACACAATGTTATTACACAACTTCATATTTTCCCAAACAGCTTCGAGCAAATCTTCGATGGACAGCCTGCACAAATTTGTGCGAAAACCCCTCCCCTGGATTAGCTTGTGAATTTAGGCCAAACCAAACTCAGCAGTTCTCTAATCAGCTGCAGCCATTTTTTATGACCAGCACAGAAGCGAAGTTCATGGGACAACTATTTACGACCAAGTGCCGCATTGGTCACTGGACACATTCCTTTATTGTGTGTGGTTCTAACAGATATGACGTGTGCAGGGAAGAGTCCATGTCGTGTAGTTTCTCAGATCAACTGTCAAAGATACACACAGGTTATGCCTGGGATCACCATGCCACATTATCACCCACATTTACATGCTGTGATGGAATAACTACACTGTCCTACACCCTGGTGTGTGACTTCCTGCCTGACTGTCATGACATGAGTGATGAGTCCCACTGCAGGTATCCTCTGTGCGTCAACACATATACCTGCACAAATGGTCAGTGTCTGTCTTATAAGAGACTGTGTGATCAAACATCCCATTGTCATGATGAATCAGACGAGACGAACTGTGGAGTATTTAGAAGAATTAGAGTTGAATTCACGTTCATCCCATCCCCTACCCTTATCAATTTTGATGGCATCAGAAAGTTCACATCCCTTCCAATGAATTCCACAGAGCCTTGTCCTGACAGCCACTATCGTTGTCCTGGTGAGTTGAACGACTGCCTGCCTGTCTACACACGATGCAATGGGATGTACGACTGTAATGACCACCAGGATGAAGAAGGATGTGAAGACCTGACATGTCCAGGATTTTTCAAGTGCAGAGTGTCTATAATCTGTGTACACAGTGACCACCTGTGTGATGGCTGGCCTCACTGTCCACTGCGTGATGATGAGTTGCTGTGTGACTCGACCTGTCCTGTTGACTGTCTGTGTCAAGGTCACACATTTCTGTGCTCCAAGCCTTTGTCCACAGCACTTTTTCCCGAGCTCCGCTACTTGGATGCAACAGGTTCAGGCATGACACTGTCTGATGTGAATCACCATAATAACCTTTTACATTTGATCCTAGCCAAATGCTCATTAACCTCCATACCTAAACTTAACATGTGGAATTTAAGAATTCTTGACCTCAGTGACAATGAATTCAGACATATCAATGTGACATGTTTTCTGGGCTTAGAAGGTCTTCAAAAATTATCCTTGTCCAATAACCCACTAACCTCACTGTCCAATAACCCACTAACCTCACTGTCCAATAACCCACTAACCTCACTGTCCAATGGTTTCAGGACTGATATGCAGCATCACACCATGGTAACGTTAGATCTGTCATACACATCGCTTACAGTATTAGAAACAGTTTTCTTCTCATCTTTTTCAGGACTTCGGCAACTGATCTTAAATTTTACTTGCATTCATACTATAAGTCCAGATGGGTTTCGCTTCACACAACAGTTGACAGAATTGTACATGGAAGGCAGCCCTGTGGAAACGTTCCCTCCTCATGTCTTCAAAGATTTATTTCATTTAAAACTCATTGTAACAGAAAATTTTAAGTTTTGCTGCAATAAACTACTCCCGTATAATTTTGATAAGTCAGAATGCTATGGCCCGGAAAACGAACTTTCATCGTGTGATGATTTATTGCGGTCATGGATATACCGTGTGTTTCTGTGGCTGATCGCCTGTCTGTCAGTGACTGGCAATGTGTTTTCTTTCATTGCACGTTTCTTTGAGAGGAACTCGACCTCATCCAAGAGCTTCATCCTGTTTGTCATCAATCTGTCAATAGCTGATTTTCTGATGGGTGTCTACACTGCGATCATTGGAGTAGCTGATGAAATGTTCCGTGGTAAATACCTCCTTTATGATGACAAATGGAAAAGCAGCGTAACCTGTGAGATGGCTGGAGTTCTGTCCCTTTTGTCCAGTGAAGTGTCAGCTCTGACCATCTGGATTATTACTCTGGACCGGTTGATTGTTCTTCGGTTTCCATTCAGCACAGTTCGATTTGAGAGAAAATCAGCAGCAGTGGTTTGTCTACTGACTTGGTTAACTGGTTGGTTTTTAGCTTTGTTGCCGCTGTTTCCAGTGACGTCGCAGTGGGAATTCTATAACCAGACAGGTATCTGTATTCCATTGCCAGTTACAACGTCCAATTTCAAAGGTAGACTTTATTCGTTCAGTGTATTTATTGTTTTGAATTTCATTTTGTTTGTATTTATCTCGCTTGGCCAGGTTCTCATCTATTGCTCTGTAAAGACCAACGCATTAAAAACCAACTCAACAAAATTTGCAAATGATATAACTATAGCTCAACGGCTGCTCACTGTTGCAATGACCGATTTCCTGTGCTGGTTTCCCATAGGAATGTGTGGACTTTTGGCACTGGCTGGTACTTCCATCCCTGGAGAAGTGAACGTGGCCCTGGCCATTTTCATATTACCGCTAAACTCTTCTGTTAACCCTTTCATGTACACGTTCAACACACTGGCCGAAAAAACGGAAAAAATCCAAGGAATCAAAACTGATAAAATGGTTGGAATCCCATGCTGACATTATGATGAAGTGAGACTAATGGGCTTCAACAGACTTTCTTAGTGCACCAAGTATGTTCTAATGCGTAATGCTGAGAAATGTCATTTAATATGCACATAATACAAGCTACAGTAACACTTTTGAACAAGAAAGCAAACTGAGAAACAATAAATATGCATGGGTAGAGAAATAGACAGAGGTAGCAATAGAAGATGAATGGATTGATGGATGGATAGATGAATGGATGTATGAATGGATGCAAGGATGGATGCATGGATAGATGGATGGATGGATGGATAGATGGATCAATCGAAGGATGTATGGGTGGTAGAAAGATGAATGGAAAAGGTCACACCCCACTTAAGGGGATGGGCACTTTTATATGTTATAGTACCAGTGGTGTCTTTTCATGTTAAAAAGATTTGCAAAACTGATGTCAAAGTATCAGCTGGAAACGTCGTTCTTGTCAGCATTCAGCGGGCAGCGCGGCCTAATTTCTGTTCTGAGGCTTGGACATCAAAACTGAAACTGATTTATACAGTAACAAATACATCTGATCGTGTTGCACATGTATGTATGGACTGTTTCTCACCAGCTTCTATCTTTGTGACATCACATCTAAAAATAACTTTTCTCTGCAAAGAGAATGAACGAACTGGTCTGAACGTACACTTTGCAGTATTATCTGTGAACGATGAGCCGCCCAAATTGCCCAGTGGTCTGTTCAACTGCTCAGTGGAGCATTATTCTAAATTTCACAGCCACCTGTACTGCAATCAGAAACCAGAGTGTGAGGACGGACGTGATGAAACAGAACACTGTCCCTGCAGTCCTGATGTCAGGGATGGTGGCTTCACGTAAAT
>CM031616.1:7564560-7572060 GCA_018398815.1 Conus ventricosus
AAGCATGTTAACATTACGATTGCCCAGTCGGAAAAGTTCCGAAAATAATCATTAAAATGATCAAAAAACAAAATTTCATCAAGAGAAGGATGAATTCTATGTTGTTAATGGGTTAAATCGTAGAGATATAATACAAAAGACAAGTCAAATCCCTATCAAGCCAGCTAACCGTGGTTTTTGAATTCTCTCACAACCCCCCCCCCCCCTCCCCCCACCCCCACCCCCACTGAGAGACGACCACGTACTATAGGATGAAAACTGAATGTAATTTTCTTATACAGTGGATGACGGCAGATGGTGTACATCCCCAAAGAGAAAAAACTCAAGTGACATCAGCCAGTTAGGCCAATATCATTACTGAACGTCGAAGGGAAAATCTTTTTCTCTGTCATGGCAGCAAGGCTGACCAAGTACCTGATGGAAAACAAGTACTTGGATGTGTCAGCCCCAGAAAGGTGGCATCCCAGGCGTGGCTGGCTGTGTAGAACACGCCACAATGATCTGGGACGCAATCCAAAAAGCAAAAACGGAAAAAAGAGACCTGGACGTAGGGGTGGCTTGATCTGCAAACGCATATGGATCTGTGCCCATGAGATGATACAGTTGGCTCTTGGGAGGGTACCATGTGCCAAGAATATCCGCGACATGCTCAAGAAGTACTTCAATGGCTTCTCAATGCGGTTTCTCTACCAAGGAGTACACAACTGATTGGATCAACTTGGAAGTGGGCATTGCAATGGGCTGTGAAATTTTCTCCGATACTGTTCGTGCTGGCAATGGAACTCATCTTGAAAGCAGCAACAAACAACGCGAGACAAACAGACCTTGGCGATGGATACAAGATGCCTCCTCTAAAGGGCCTTCATGGATGACACTACAGTGATTTCATCCAGAGAAGACGAGACACGTCATGTGCTGGAGAGGCTGGACGACATAGCTGCCTCATCCAGAATGAAGTTCAAGCCCCAAAAAAATCACGGAGTCTCTCACTGAGGAAAGGAAAGTGCCGAATCTGTGGTCTTCTTGTTGCCAACCAGGCCATTCCAACAGTCACAGAAAACCAGTCAAAAGCCTTGGAAGATGGTATGATGATACGCTGAAAGACACACAAAGAGCAAAAGAAACCAAGCAGATGGCGGAAGAAAAGGGTTGGAGACCATTGACCAGTGTGGGCTCCCTGGCAAATACAAGGTCTGGTGTCTGCAGTTCATGCTGATACCAAAGCTCCCATGGCCTCTGATGATATACGACATCTGCACCAGCACAGTGGAAGCAATGGAAGCCAAAATCAACAAGTTCACAAGGAAATGGCTTGGTGTCCCACCCTGTCTGACTGACATCGCGCTGTACTGTCGCCAAGCAAAGCTCAAACTACCACTGAAATCCATCCTGGAGGAATACAAAGCAGGGAAGATCAAACTTCAAAGCATGCTGGAGGACTCAGGAGACAAGGTGGTAGAAGCAATCAAGCCCCAGCTGAAGACAGGCAGAAAATGGAAAGTTCAAGAGGCGATGGATTCTGCAAAAGAAAGTCTCAAGATCAGAGAAATAACAGGACACACACAGACCAACCGACAAGGACTGGGGTGACCAAAACTGAATGGTGGTCAAAGGCCAAAGGAAAAGCCAAAAGAGACATGATGATTCAGGAGATGAGAAAAGCAGAAGAGCAAAAAAGACTCCAAAAAGCAGTCCAGCAGAGCCAGCAAGGGCAATGGACAACGTGGGAGAATGCACTCCAAAGAAGTCTAACTTGGAATGACATTTGGCACATGGCCCCTCTCAGGATCAGCTTCATTCTCAGATCTGCATATGACCTTCTGCCCTCAAATGCAAACCTGGTAAAGTGGGGGAAAACAGACGATCCTGCATGCCCCCTCTGCCATGAAAAACAAACAGTGGAGCATGTTCTAAGCTCATGTAAAGTAGCCCTGGCTCAAGGAAGGTACACATGGAGGCACAACCAAGTGCTCAAAGAGATTGTACAAGTAGTCTGGGCTAGTACCAACACCACAAAAGGGAGAATCAGGACTCCAAAAGCACCCGCAACATTCTTCACGGCAGGAGGCAGCAAATCATGGCCAAGAACAACAGTGCCACTCGAAACATGCAGGCAGAGTCTGCTGGATGGGGCAGATGACTGGGAGTGCACTGCAGACCTCCCAGAATGGAAGAGTCACCCAGAGATCATCAGCAAGAGTGGCATGAGACCAG
Source organism: Conus ventricosus (assembly GCA_018398815.1). NCBI lineage: Eukaryota > Metazoa > Mollusca > Gastropoda > Neogastropoda > Conidae > Conus > Conus ventricosus. The sequence goes on from CM031616.1 coordinate 7,566,775, forward strand.
ACATAGTAGTCCACTCTAAGTCAACCAAGCAGCTGATCATGATCGAGCTCACGGTGCCATATGAGAACAGAATGGAGGCAGCTCAAATCTACAAGACTGAAAAGTATGCTGATCTGGCAAACAGCCTGAGGAGAGAAGGCTATCAGGTCAAGGTCCTCACTGCAGAAATTGGAGCTAGGGGATTTGTAGGAACGTCTGCATACAGCCTCATGAAACAGCTCTCAGTTGCAGGGAAGGAAAAAACCAGAGCCCTGAAAGCAATGGCAAAGCGGCAGAGAGGTGTTCAAGCTGGATCTGGTCAAGGAGGAACAAAAGTGAACTTCATAAGGCTTAATTTCCCTACAAATATCAGGTGTCCCTGTGGCTCAGTGGTTAAAGCGCGAGTCATTAAGTAGAAAATGAGCATGTCCAGAGGGTCATGGGTTCGAATCCCAGCCATGGCTCGTCCCAAGATGGGGAAAAAAAAGGGGGCAGCAGAGGGACATCCGGATCATGAACCGGGTGTGGCCCAATCCCCCTAAGTGTCAGGAGATAAGGCCGAAACACTTGCTTGAAGGGGGCTTTCTCTTCTGAGGACTCTCTCCTGCCACGCTCTCCACGAGTTTCTTTCTACTTCTTATACAAGCATATTGTAGCTCACTTAAAATCAAATCTTAATGAATAATTAACACATACATTAAAATTACTCAAACAGATTAAAACTGATAGTTATGACATTAATGTCGTTAGTTCTAACACACGAACAGGTATTAGGCCGTACTAACAGGAACATCTTACAATATAAAAAACAAACATAAAAGGGTCAATTATCATTGTAACAAACCCACACTGGCAGCAGTGTCTAACAAACCAAATATCAGATATGGCTTTAACAGTCTGAATTTCTACAACAATAAACAAAGGAACACATAGGAGAGTCGGTGAGTAACACTCTGGCGTGCGGTCACGGATTTGTTCGCTCTTCGCCGTGCCGATTCTAGCTAAGCCTACGCGAGTTTTCAACTTAGTGCTTTTTTTTGTTCGCTTTTCAATCTCAGTGTTTTTCCAACGTTTTTTCCTCTCTCTTCGTGACCGTTAAACGCGGATAAAAGCAAAATGTCTTCCGTCCAGCCCGTTTTTCTAAAAAATCAGGACATTCCGGACTCGGCTGAAAACCGCGTAACAGGACTGGAACTGTGTCTGGCTGCGGAGCGTACGGCAGGCAGTGGCAGCATCGTTGGTGCCCAGGACATCAGAGGCCTTTGGAGGATCTACCCAGCTACCAGACAGGCAAGGAACGATCTTCTGGTCAAAGGTATGACTGTCCGGAATACTCGATCCAATTAGCCAACACCAATCCGTTTATTCTGAGAGAGGATTCCGGGAAGAAAACCCTGCTACGAAGGTGTGGGTGGCAGACATTCCTATGTCTGTAGCCAACAGTGAAATAGAACACTCCTTAACTAAAATTGGATGTGAACTCCGATCTGATATCAAAATGGAACGATACAGGGATGCTGACAATAAACTTACTAGATTTGAAACGGGAGAAGATTCGTCTTCATAACCCTCCCAGCTAACCTCTCGAAAAAACATTAAAAGTAGGTCCATTCACTGCCAAAATTTTCCACAAAGAACAGAAAATACTATGAAATCCGTTGTTTGCTCAAACTGTCTGCAGCCTAACCACCATGTGTCTGTGTGTGTGAATGAGGTTGTGTGTCGTGAGTGCAAGGAACCAGGGCATAAGAGAGGAGATGTCCGCTGTAAAGGCCATCCAGATAGTCAGGTCAGGGACAAGGAGAGTTTACCTCCCACTGGTTCTCCTCAGACTCTTCAACCAGGCCACTCCGGAAGCAAGATTTCCGACCCACCCTCTACCTCTCCTCCTCCAAATCAATTGGTAAGGGAGACACACGCGCGGGAAAGGTAAGCCCACTGCAGTGACAAAAAAAGTCAACGAGAAAAGTCTGATCGAGGGCGGGCGGTTTCTAAGCGCCAAACAACCCTACATTCTAGTATGGGCCCCCCACTCAGACAATCTCAGGAACCGCTCAGAAACTCCAAAGCGCCAGCGATGTCGTGAGCAGGACAGCCCTTCAGCACCAAGAGAAAAACAGGCTAAATGTGATGCAGACACTGAAGAGGAAAATCAGATGTTTCCGATTACGAAAAATAACCTGCTTGAATGTCAGCGTCATTTTTGCTTGTGTGTCGGCGTTTAAACTTACTGTGTATCTTGGTCTTTTGTCTGGCCATTTGTTTGCCAGCCTGTTTGCTGCCTGTCTGTCTACTCCCCCCCCCCCCCCCAACGCCCCAACAGTTCCTCCATCCTCCACTCTTCTCCTCTCATTCATGTCGAGTATTACATTCTCTCTCCCTCCCCCCCCCCCCTCTCTCTCTCTCTCCTTCTGTCTCTCTATTGCCCCCTTTTCTCCATTCTACAACTGCCTCCTTTTCCTCCTCTCCGTCTGTCCCCCCTTTCTTCTTTTCTGCACCCGGTTGTCTTACCCCCCCCCCCCCCCTTTTTTTTTTTTTCTCAGATAGAAATGCCTATGTTGACTTTTGTGGAGCTCAGTGCTTCGTTTTAGTCATACATTTATCTTTCTTAGTAGATAATGGAAAAGTTTAGAATTTGTTCTTTGAACTGCCGGGACTAAAAAAAATGAAGCGTAATAGTTTGTTTAAATACTTTAAAAGTCAAAAGTTTGATGTCATATGTTTGCAAGAAACTCATTTTGTAGAAAAGGAAAAATCGCAATGGGAAAAAGAATGGGTGGAAGGATTTTCGCAAAAGAGGGTACGTCCCGAAGAAAGGGCGAAGTCATACTGGTCTCCAAATATGTTAATGATGGCATTGAACTTGTTTTAACAGAGGATCGCACTGTTGCAATTAATATCATATTTGAGCAAGTCCCGATCACCATTGTAAATGTGTATGCGCCTAACGAGTCTATGGACAAAAGGCGTTTCTTCCACAACCTGTATGTGAAACTACAAGATTTGGAAGCTGAAAATTTCATTTTATGTGGTGATTTCAACTGTGTCTTAAACAACAAGCATGATGTTATATCCGGAAATCCTTTCAATGAGACAGAAGTTGAAGCCTTTAAGACCTGTATACGTGAGCTCTCTTTGACAGATGTATGGAGGATCTTCCATGAGAATGATCAAGAATATACCTGGAACCGTTTTCACCCTTTTATCGCTCGTCGTTTAGATTATTGCTTTGCTTCAGAAGATATTATTTCCTTTATTGCGTCATGCGAACATTATACAGTCTCTAATTCGGATCATAAAGCTGTAGTCACAGAATTAGAAAACAGCAAGTTCATAAGAGGTCCGGGTATTGGAGATTTAATAATAGCTACCTCAGACATGAAAGTTTTGTAAAAAATGTAAATGCGTTAATAGATCATTGTGTTAATAATGAGGAACTTATAAATTCTGTTGATAAATGGGAACTTACGAAATCCGAAATACGTAATTATTGTGTTGATTTTGGCAAACGATTATCCTGTTGTCGAAGAAACGAACAGTTAGACCTGCGAAAACAACTGAATGACATCGAATTTCGCATAACAAAAGACCCTGGAAATGCACGCTTACAGAATGAGTTATTAAGTACTAACACAAAACTAGAACTACTAGATATGCAAAAAACGAGAGGTGCTCAAATTAGATCAAGAGTGAAATGGATTGAGGAAGGAGAAAAAACACCAAATATTTCTGTAACCTTGAAAAAGTAAGGAAAGGAAAAAATGTGATTACTCGTCTTGTATCAGATTCTGGGTTTACTACCACTGACCAGACCAAAATAATGAAAGAAGAGATAACCTTCTATAGAAATCTTTACAATCAAAAGACTGACGTTGCAAATGTGACTGAAGCTACGCAAAACTTTATTGCTGGAGAAGATATTCCTCGCCTTGGTGACACTGACTCAAACTCATGTGAAGGTCTTGTCACTGTCAATGAAACATCAGGCGCTTTACAAAGCATGAAAAATGGATCAGCGCCAGGTATGGACGGAATTACTGTTGAATTCATGAAATTTTTCTGGCCGAAATTAAAAGATATTGTAACCGCCTCTTTCAATGAATCCTTTCAGAAAGATGAGCTGTCATACACTCAATACCAAGGTGTGATAACACTAATTCATAAAGGCAAAGAACTAGATAAAGAGCATCTAACAAACTGGAGACCTATTACCTTAACAAATACTGATTAAAAAATTCTAGCTAAAGTTATGGCACAGAGACTTAGTGGTGTTATACAACATCTGGTCAGCGAAGACCAGGTTGGTTACATTAAAGGTCGAAATATATCTACAGTCATTCGTACAATTGACGATGCAATCAATTACGTAAACAAAACAGGTAAATCAGGTTTTATATTAGCACTTGATTATTCAAAAGCATTCGATTCCATAACAAAAACGTACTTATTAAAAGCATTCGATGTTTTTGGATTTGGTCCCGATTTTAAGAAATGGGTTCGAATTATGTTAAAAAAGGCTGTAAATCATATAAATCATGGGGGCTGATATCGGAGAGTTTTGATGTCAATTGTGGTATTAGACAAGGATGTCCGTTTTCCCCCTTAGCCTTTGTTTTGGCTGTAGAACTGCTAGCTATTAAGATTAGAAATAGTGCATTGAAGGAATACAGATGCGAAATGAAACAAACTCTTGCATCAAAATCCAACAGATGGCTGACGACACAACCCTTTTTTTAAAACACCAGAATGATATAACAACAGCAACAAATATTCTCAGACAATTTGCATGTTTTTCTGGCTTGAAACTAAACATACGTAAAACTAAAGTCTTGGCAATAGGTGATGTTGATGAAAGTGTTCTTAACATACCTTTTGAAATTGTAGACAAAATAAAAATCTTAGGAATATTCTTTGCAAAAGACAAAATGGCCAAAAGAAATAGAAGACAACTGGAAAAGTAGGCTGAAAACTCTAACAGCTATGATAAAAGAATGGAGTAAGAGAGACCTTAGCATACATGGTAAAATAGTGATCATAAAGACATTTTTGACCAGCCAATTTATTTATGTTATGCAGTCGGTTGGACTGCCAAAGGAAATACTGATTAAAATTAATACAATTTTATATACATTTCTTTGGCAAAGGAAACACAGTAACAGAAAGCCTTTGAAAAGATTAAAGCGAATGGTTGACATGATTGAATTGCAAAATATCTTTAACCTACAGTGGATTGGACGATTATACAACAAAAGTACTGAGACATGGTGCCTCATTCCTTTTTGGCACTTGAAAAGAATAGCCTCAGCT
>CM031616.1:7577060-7627060 GCA_018398815.1 Conus ventricosus
TTAGGGCCAGGTCCTTGTCGGGTTTGGTGTACCCTTGGCCTGTGCCGAGTTCTGTGTCGTCCCTTTAGGGACGCAGCAACCAGTGTGGTAATGGTCCCAGGTCAAAAAAGAAGGGTGGGTCCCGCGGATAGGTGTGGGTGGTAGTAGTTTAGAGATTAGAGTCCCTTGGGTAAATCCTTGTCCCTAGTAGTTAGCCACCACGTGTGCGGGCTATCGCTGCGTCCCCAGGTCGCAGTGATATACCGCAACTGGTGCTTTAGGTTAGGTTAGGGTCTCCCAGGTCGTAGCAGGGTAGGGTGGGTCAGCGGGAGAGAACGGTATTATGCCGCTTTTGGCTCACCCACTCTCAACCGGCCTTGGCCGGTCTCGTCCGGGCGAATCCAAAAGCGGCATAATACCGTTCTCTACTAAGCATGACTTCAATAACCAAAAAAATAAACGATTATCTTCAAAACATACATACTGTGTTGGGTTGTCCGTGTTCAATATAATTTATTAAACTGTCCAGATTTTAGTTTTTGCTAATCCTGTGTTTTTCTTGTTCATTCCTCAATAACATCATTTTCGCGCAACCATTTCATCAAATGAGGCTCCTTGTCTTTCATGTTAAATAAACTGTTATCTTAAAGTCTTTTAAAACCGGAGTTATTTTTTTGAAATTATCAATACACTCATACACACTGCAGGGTGAGAGAGATTGGCTTTTGAGGCTGTTTTTTAAGGCATGAAGTGTGACAGCGCGGCACTCCCTGAGATTTCAATAGATGCATCAAGAGCAAGTAGTGGTCTCACTCATGCACCGTTGGATTTGTAAAGCCAGTCAGCAGTTGTGAATAGCGATCGATTTTCTATTGCCTTCAGTTCTGACAGCGAGTTTTTTATAAGTGGTTGAAAGTATTTTGCTCAGTCATTCCGCCTGGGGGGTAAAAACAGATAGAGACATTGTTTCTTATACATTCACTATCAAAAGTTCAAGATTTTATCATGTGATATTAAAAAGACGTCTCATCCGCCCAGACTTAGTGTTGTTGAACAACGGCCTTAAGTTATCTTCGTCATTTGGTGTTGAGGTGCTGGTGGTGAACGGACGTGTTTTCTGTGAGAGAGTGTTGCTGGTAAAGATTGTGCTTAAATACGAAATATTATCTATGTCTCAAGACTGCATTTCTTCAGAATTGAGAGAGAAACTTCTGGAATCGCATGTTGCTCATCAAAATCATTAGATTTCTCAACACAGCCATCAACTTTAATTCTACCTGAATGGATCAAGCTTCTTACTTTTCAACTAAGCTCAATAATCTCCCCGTTTACCACGCCAACCACCATACGGAATTGTGACAGAGGAAGAAATGCTTATTTAGCAAGAGAATCACAAGACTTACTAAAAAATGTCAGATAAATAAATTGAAAACGATTTAAAAGGGAGGACCGCAGGATTTGCCAAAGAAGCCTAAAAGAAAGCTTGAGCATTGTTAAAAGAATAGAAAAAGGAGAACAAAAAAGGAGAACAGATATTTCAACGCTCACATGTATTACATGACTATCTTATGGCAAATCAGCTGACATTCAATCAGCTATTTCCAGAGGAAGCTTTGCTGATCAGATTTTCTATAAACAACAATGAAGCTGGGAAAAGTGTAGATAGGGACTACAAATGGGATGAGAATTTGAGGAGGGCAAAGATGCAACAGTTTTCCTTGTTTAATTTACGTTACCAGTTTTGGTACTTCTTGATTTGGTGTAATCATATTGGCAGGAAAATGAAATGAAGATGGGAGTACGAAGGAAACTGGGCTGTTTGGTTGAAAGAATAAAACCGGGTATTCCGAGTTCACCGCACGAAAAATACGTGCCGTTGCAAGTGTTCTTTATGGATTCACAGGGTTTTATGCTGTAGGCCTTCCTTTCGCGTGTCATTTTTGGCAAGCTAATGAAAATCTAAGCCATGACTGAAGTGGCAAAATTTGCGCAGTTCTGGAAAACAAGATCCATGCATATCAAGCGAGCTCCAACAAGTCACGTAATAGATACCGTCATGCGTGACGGTCTTGGATAGAATCAATATGCACATAGTTAGACCTGGCAAGTTCAGACGTCAGTTACTAAAATACGACCGTTCAGCTGTGAACGCTAGGCCTGCTGCAAACATTCTTTCTCATGTAATGCTTTTTATTCAAAGACGGCTGGATAGAACAATAGGCACATTGTTTAGACCTGGCAGTTCAGACTCAGTTACTAAATTCTTCGACGTTCACGCAAACAGTGAACGAGTGCATGGCCTGCCAACATTCTATACTCCATTGTAAGACTTTTTTGCGTTGTGGTTGCCGGCCTTCTGCACCTACCCCGCCAAACGCTACGCCAAACCCTGCATTACATAACTTTTAGGCTGCCTTTTGGCGGCCGCCGGGTTTGTGTACTTTAAACAATTGTCTTGTTTATTCAATCTGGCTTTTGTTAAATGCACTGGTGGCTGCTATTGAAATTCTGCGACAAGAAAAGTGCCAATGAATCACAAAATAACGCCAAGCGCGTCTCCTGCACCAAGTGGTGTTACACATAAACGTATAATTAAAGCTCTGTGTACACAACACACACACTCCCTCCCCTTCTCACGCTCTCATCACAATGGCTCGCATCCTCCCTCTGTAGCCGAGATAGCTTTGAAACATTGACATCTTTTGCCCTAATGTCAACCCAAGTCTCCCCAAGTCTTAATTAAGTTCTTAATCATGTCGCCTAAGAAGTTCCGGTGCTTGTAATTCCACTTTTTGGCATCTTCACTTTGAATCACTTGACGCCTTCACCCTAAGTCACCCCAAGTCACCTCCATGGACGCCCATAGTCCTTAAATAAGTTCTTGTTCAAGTTACCCTAAGTCCTTTTTAAGTTTTTATTCGAGTCACCAAAGTTCTTTTTTAAGTTCTTATTTAAGTTTGTTTTAAGTCACTCTTGTTCTTAATAAGTTCTTGATCAAGTATCTCCTCAAGTTCTTTACGCAAGTCAACCTAAAGTATCATAACTAAGTCATACTCGAAGTACAACTAAGTTATTATTCAAGTTATCTTATCAAAAAAAAAATATCAAATTCTATGTTTTTTCTTAAATAGTAGATGTCTAAATATAGTACACACCACGCCTCAAAAAAAGCGTCATCGTCGAGATGTCTTGTCAGCGTCCTCTGCGCCGAAATCGTCCGCATAGTTCTTAATGAAGTTCTGAAATTCCTATGCAAACCGCATGATTACAATTCTTTGGTCTATGGATAATGTCTTTTATCAGATCCATGTTTTATTATTGACTTCATCATTTTAACAATAATAATCCGCCATGTTTTATCAAAAAATTTAAATTATGTTTTAAAATTTTTTTGCATTTGGATATGGATCAAAATTATTCTTTTGTTATGGCGGTTTTGGCGTGCTGTTTGTCTTTTTCTGTATTTAGTGGTTCAGATTTATTTGACTGCTTTTGTTTTGCGCCATTGGTTATATTATTTTATAACCGTTATAACGGCCCCAGCTAGCTGCAAATGGGACGCTAAAAATGGACAACTGTTTTTAAAGGGTTCTTTCAATATTCCATGAAGACTTTGGTGCCTTGAACTAACTTGCTTTGTTCTGGAGCGGGAGGTTTGCATGGATTAACTTGTTGGCGTTGCGGTGTTATGTTTCTTGTGTGATTGTAACTGTAATTTTTTTTTTGATTTGTTCCAAATCAGCTAATTTTTTTCTGCCGCCATTGCGTCCAGGATGAGGTGTTTAAGTGTACCACTTTCACCTGAGTCAGTGTTCTTTGATTCTGCTGATTTTTCTGGCCTCGTTCATTTTGAAGGGATATAAAATTATATGATTAAAAGTAATTAATCCTTGATTAACGGGCGATTACAATGTTCCTTTCTGTAGGTAATAAATCACATCCTAGAGGACATAAGGACTTTGTTTAAAATGGATCCTGCGTTAAAATCTTACAGTATGATCTTGTTCAGAATCAATGGGGGGACAAATCTACTGACTAGTTTAGTGTGCAAACTAAAGATCCGTTTGTCCTACACTGTTTCACATTCTTGATCCAAGTTGCGCTTCATACTGTTATGATACTTTATATGTTTGTGGCGACATCTGTTGATTCTGTTCTAGTGGAATTCAGTTCCGAGAACTGTTTTTGTTTTTCAATGCTGCCCAAAGAATACAGTCTTTCTTTTTGGCATAATAGCTTGGTCATCAACTTGTTCATTTGTAATCACAAAAGTTCGCAAGGAAATGTTTAGCAGATCGTCGCTGTTCATGTTTTATTATAAATATAATTATTTTATTTTTTAAAAAAATGAGCGCTGAAAAAACTGTTGCCATCCTTGTATACCATTCTGCTGTATTGGAGCGTCTAAGTCGTAGGATCACTTTGTGTGGTAAAAGCTTGTAAGTATTAAACCAGCAGATATTGGCTAGCTAGGCTTTGAGGATTCTGCAATGCTGATTGCTATTATTGCAGCTTCGTTTGCTACGCATAGATTTTCTAGTTAAGCAAGGAATAAATTCCAGACAGTATAAATATGGTAAATAAAAAATACATTTATAAAAAATGGCTTCACTCGTTAAAATGATGATAGGCGGCGCCTGTGGTGAATGGCTTGCTTTTTGCGGAAGTTATTACGCATTTTAGTAAACTACGGGATGACGGCGAGAGAATAAGGACATAACAAGCTATGGAGCAACTAGCCGTAGCACAAGATCACTATGAAAAGCAGAGAATTGTAGCAGTTAGTTTTTCATTAATAACAAACTGAAAAACAGGGACATGAAGCTTACCTTTAAAGATGTTGATCAGCAATAAAAGAAATTATGTTCTTGTAACAGGCCAAACATCGAGACATGGCCCCACCAATAATTCAGTGACTTTTATCAACCCTCAGAAAAACAAAAGATTGCAAGAAATTCGTGTTTTGTTTTCTTTGGTATGACCATTGTGTTTTTTATTGACACTTAATATTGGCTGAATAAAAATGAACAGATCTATTATTCGGCCAAAAGGATATTGGAAGGGAATCACGGTCAATAAAAAAGCTAAGCCAAGCCAGCGGGTGTTAGTGAACAAACAGCAAAAGGAATGGTTATCTAACAAGCGATTTGGCAAATTTATTTACCTGCGCCTAGACACACGAATACAGAGACCACACTTTGTGGAATACAATACGAACGACACCCATTCAAATGGATCTTCTATATTTACCTCATGATACGCTCCGACCGGAAAAGATTTATGTACGCATTCACTGTCATTGACATGGCTTCAGATACAAAGAGGCCGAACCCAGTAACACAAAAGGAGGCTTCTGCTGTTGCTGTGCCATACAACTGATATACCAACGAGGCCCTTAACTTTATCCTCGCATGATTTCAAGTCCGATGATGGAAGAATGTACAGGTCAAGTGAATCAATTATTGTTTTTAAACATGGTTACTTAAAAGAGCTTCCGTGGAGTTCACAAATCACAGGCTTTGTTGAAAACTTTAACAAACAGTTCGCCGAAAGACTTTTTTCTACCAGTATCACAGAGAGCTGATTGACAATTCTCGACACAGAATGGGTTAGGTTGATGACTGCCTCAGGTTTGCGCGCAATGTATAGAATGAAGAAATTAAAGGCCTAAAACCAGAGTACAAGCAATCAAAAAAAACAAACAATAGATGTTGTTGAAGTAGAGTCCTTCAATACAGCAAATTATTACCCATTTGGTTTGAAGTAAGGTACTTTATTTACCGGGGAAGCAAGAAGGGGACACTAGCAATCAGGCGGCAACAGATTCCCGTTTGGAGTGTAGACCCGTACGAATATAAAAGAATTGTAAAGATGAATCCGCCGTGTATTATTTAAGAGAAACTGACACAACAAAACACCTGCTCTCAATGATTCTTTTGTGAAAGAAGAAACTGCAGATTATCACACCTGGGAACAGTTCCGCCTTTAATTAATTTAGTAAATTTTTGAGTTTAAAAATGGAGGTCAGAAGGAAGGCGCTGAAATACAGAAATGGTTAAAGGAAGAGACTTGGAAATGGTAAGGGAACTCATTTGATGCGTGTAATGCTATTAGGGGATCATTTTGTGGATTAATCAATGCTGCTAAATCATTCCAGATCACTACACTCAATCCCCAAATGGGAAAAAGAATATCTTGAAAATAAATAAAAAAATTCGAAGATAAGCAAAACATGAGAAAATGATTTAAAATGCATTGGAGGGAAAGCTTTGATGATCTTTTATGATAAAGTGATGAAATATATAATCCTGAAGAATGTATTTACAATTATGCTGTCCTCCAATGTCCTAATTGCATAGAAAATCTGGATTAACATAAAACCACAAGTTTTGTGTTTGTTCTATCTAATGACTTCTTTGTTACCAAACGGTAGTGTTGATCTCATGTAGATTTAGATCGCAGTTTTACGTTGTCATGATGAAAAGGCTTATTGTCAAACAATGCTTCTTTGTAGTTGTCATGTGATTGCTCGAATGCACAACACTGCGAGTTTCCTTTTGCTTTATATTGGTTTTCTCTTGGCTCGAATATGTACATTTTTGACTTAACCCCACTTACTCCTTGATCTCCTTCCAGATAATTCATCCTATCTTTCCTTAAAAAAACCTTTTTTTAGTTATTGAATGTAAAGGCGGACTCTTTTGGTAATCGGACGGTGTCATACCGTCACTCGCTCCTTTAGCTATTCTATTCCATGTCGATATAGACGTCTTCAGTAGGGATATCTATAACAAAACTGTCTGTATTGTGTAATGTTACTCTGGACTCTGGATTACTGGGTTTTAAAGTAGGCATAAGAATTCCAACATTAAAAGTTTGATAATTCTAAAACGGGGTAAAACCAATAAATAACAGTGTTATACGTCCAATTTGACTTTTCTTTTTTTTTCATCTTTATGCCAAAATGTGATCATGAAATCTTTAATTTCCTGATAATTAGTTTGAAGTCAGCTTAATTGCTTTCGTTTTCTCTGGTGGACCAATCTAACATCTTTGCGCTTAGTGCGGATTCTCCATAGTCTTTCCAAAAACAGCTGTTGATCATCAGCTTGAAAAAGTCTTTTTCATGAAGCATCTGTGGATTTAGTCTCTGAGATCCAGTGTTCTTCATGAGTGTATGGTTTCATGACTGTTTCTTGATCAAAAGCATTATACGTTGAACAGCGTCAACTTCAAACCATTGTCTTAAATAAAATTGTAGTGTCTGTTATGACAGACCATAATTTTTTTTGCCTCGACGATTAGGCATCAAGTTTAGGGCGGTTCTCTTGGATTCTATCTTTTAGACTTTTCTGCTGCTAATGGATGTCATTATGCAGGTCAGGATGTTCATGAGGATTTCTAAATCAACTTCTAGTAGAAGAACCTCTTTTAACGATCAGCTGTAAGCGATGCTGATGTTCTACAAATTCTTGATGTTTTTAATACCCAACAGTGTACATTTTAAAGTTGCGTAATGGAAGTGATTGCGCATTGCCATACATAACAGATTGTTTGCATCTAAATACTGAGTTAGGTTAGGACCTTTTTACTCGGATCATAGTCGTCCAAGTATTTGTTTGTTTGCTTTACAGTAATGGTGCGGACGCCATACTAATTCCTCCACGCATCGTTTCAATTCATCTGAAGCATGGTAAATCTGACCAACAAATCAATCTGTACTCCAGTAAACTTTAAGAAAGCGTCCCAACTCATCCCAGTGCGCAGAAAATGTAAATGCGCAGGTTCCCAGGCTATAATGTTTCATGCAGGGTCTTTCTATATTTTCAAAGAGGTCCGCAACAAACATACATAGCCATCAAGTATGAGTCATGATAGTCTCCATTGTTTTACATTCTAACTTCTGACACGCATCTTGAGCATGTGGTATCAGAATCATGAATGTCCTTTCACCTCTAAGACTAGAAAAGAACGCGCCTTTAGGTGAAGTGTATCTTCGTCAACCTTTCCCATCTGTTCATTGTATTCGTAAGGGTAAACGCCTCTTTCTAACGAGAGTGTGGGTAATATATTCTTCCGTTATTGGGCATAAATAAGACTTTTAAAGGGACATTAGCCAGCGCCTTAATGAACCATCATGTGCTGCATGAGTCATAAAAGACATGTTATTTAAAGTGAAACACATGTACTTTTCTGAGGACTGTGCCAATGCATGACACCCTGAAGGAGTCGGTTACTGCTTTCATTATATGATGAGTGTCATAACCTCGCAAGGTCTGAAAGAAGATGGGCAGCTTCATGTCTTTGTTTTTGTTCAAACTTTAGTTGAAGATTGCATTTGTTATGCGCCGCTCTCTAAAACCTTCCACTAATGAGATCGTGGTCTCTTAAGTCGGATTTAGTGGTTTCTCACTGAGTTCTAAAACCACAAAAATCAACAATGTGTAGCTGATTTATACGGTTGTTGGTCTTTCGGGCGTCATTATGATTTCAGATTTATTCAGTTTATTAGAACAATCATTACGCACTTTGCTGCATGCGCTGTATAAGATTCTTCTAGCCACATCAGGTCTCTATATTAATCTGGTGTGAATGAGCGCCATCCGACCTATCAATAACGAAGGCAATGCAAATTGATTGATTACTCCATTAAGACTGTTTTTTCGAAGTTTTTGTGGCGCTGGCCCTTCATAAGGAACAATGAGTGATTCGCAAGTCTGCGTAAACAACATTTGGAGAATTTTGCAGTCGTTTCGTTCTTAATAACTAACTTTACTGCCTTCTGGGGGCCGTAATTAGTTCTGTTTTACAGTCAATGGTCGATACAATGTTTCTTATGTTCGCTTGCGCTTGTGCAGATGGAATTCTTGTTAAACCATTTCTTGCAGAAATTCTTGTTTATGGTAATGCTTGAAGTATGCCGCAAACTAATCTACTCATTGTTGTATCAAATGTGTAATGCGCGTCCCGCTGGTGAAAAACATCAGTAGTATGTCAACAGGATTTTTGTCTGGATACCTATTGGTGGCTGTTCTTGGACACTTTAATGGGTAGTAGATTTGTTTCTTCATCCCATGTGTATACATTAACAGTTATTGGTTTTTTTGTTCTTCAAACTGATCAATGGAATCACGCTAACAGTAAGGTTATTCCACAAGATTAGATCATTGATGTAAGGGTGATAGTTAAGAAACATCTCTCTGCGTTTTTGCGGACGTAATGCAGCCTGCGAGAAACACACACTTAAAACATTTGTTGGTCTGAATTCTTTATGTTTAAAACTGCTTTTTTCGCTAACAATGCTGGAGGTAGTATAGATGTAAGACCTGCCTACATTCGGTGAATAACTTAGCTGTTTTAATCTGATCTTAAGACTTCGCCCTCGACCAACCAGAGGCCTATCATCTTAGCTTCTTCGGCGGCTAATAAATGTGTAAGCAGGTTGGTTGCCCCCCAACGGGTGTTAAGTTCATTATTTACATAGATTAAAACCTGTTGTTTAGTTGAGACCCAGACTTCTAAGATTTTGCTCATTTATTGTTAGAATAGTCGATTAAATCAGCTAACATTACTTTAACTGGCGGGTCTATTGTTAGTTTACTTGGAACTTGAGTAATAGCATGAGCAACACTTGCCTGTACGTTTGCTGGGATTAATGGACTTCTAGATCAATATTTTTAGTGCTCTTGATAATTTCTTGCCATTGCTTCAAAAAATTCGTCTGGGTCCTTCATTTAATTTATCCATGTTGAGTTTCTTTTCTAACTCAAAATATTTATTTAAATTGAAAAAAAAATATAATTAATCAATAGCAACGGTCTTTTTGTGTGCTTCGACTCATAACTAAAGTATATAACACCCTTTGGCGTTGTTTATTGTGAGCTGTTAGACAGAGTTTTTCTGTTTCTTACTTTTTTTAACATTCCTTTTTTATTCTGCTCGCTGGTCTGGTGTTGAGAAAAACTTGTCCTAGCCTTTCTTTGAAGATCAAAACTTTTGTTCTTTTGTAGTCATCAAAATCGGCCTGTAAACGAGTAAATCTTCATCCGTGTGTTTGAGTCAGCTAGTGGCTTGATTTATTACAGCTTTTAAAGGAAAAAACTAAGTTTGCTGTAATTAGTTGAACCATAGCTGTGGTTTTGGAGTTTATTTTTTATTTTTTTGCTTAGCAGCAACTACACCTTATGAAATAGGCCATGAGCTAAAGATCAAACCGCCCTAAAGGTAAAGCTGCGGGCGGCTGTGCGCCTCTGCCGTTGCTAAGAGACCTAACACTCGTTCCTGCTGATAGAGCATTATAGTCTCGATGCTACAGTATTAACATATGTAACAGCATTAAGGCAGCAGAATACTTGTTTGGCTGGCTGTATTTTGAAGGTCTTGTCTAGTTTTTTGTTGCATTTGTGTAATGTTTGTTAATCTAAAGGTTTTTTGCCGGGGGGCTATCTCTGTCATCTTGGCGACTCTGCGCTTCAAGGCACATTTGGATAATGATTAACAGACATGCTTTTTTAGTAAATAAAAATAATTGTAGTATTGTATATTTTCTAATCTGTTATCTTGAATATTCGCTTGGCATCATATTTAAAAACATATACACGGTAAGCGGTTTATCGACATCTTTTTCTTTTTCAATTTGTATGTTTATTATGTCTCAACAGTTCTCCCGCTTCCATGTAACTTATTACCTCCGTTGACCTTAGGTCAATCCATAAACAGTATTTCGTTGTTAATAATGATCAAGTTACACTGTTAAAGATGTTGATCTTTAGACACAAGGTCAAACTGTCGGTTTCTTAACCTCCCGCTCCAAAACAGTTTTTCTTATTTCATCAAAATGCTGATATAACGGGTTTAAGCGTAGCGTAGATTTGGTTAGGACTACCCTATTGTACATTGCACTTTTGTTATGTTTGAGGATTAACAAAATTTTCACTTTGTCTTTCGAATGTCTTCTCTTCACACAGCAATAAAAATACTTTAAGCGATCTTGGCTTGTGGCACTTAAAACTATAAATTCCATATTGTGTCTGCCCTGCTTTTAGGATATTAGAATGAAGGGAATCACTCTTTCGTATATATATTGCTAATTTTGATGATATTGTTGCTCAATTAGCCTTGCTAAATTAGGGTTGGTTGCTAAAACAAAACGTCAAACTCTAACGAAGTGTCAGAAAATGCTTGTTCTTTGCTTCGGTGTTCTGTTGATCTAATAACACGTTTGTAGTATTAAAGTAGTTATATGACAATCTGTTTTTAATGCTCCTTGAAAGTATGGGGCATGCGCTTTTTAACAAATCACAAATCTAGGGGGTATGAAAAAGCGATTTCCATACGCATCATAACTTACGGCTACAAACCTTTTGCCGTTCTTTAGCATCTGCGGCGCCTATCTATGTTTTAGTGGTCTTCATTTTCGATTTCCTTGAAACGCAAGATACAGCTCTTTCGCTCGCGGTAGCCATTAGATCAGAATAGGTTAAAAATATGTCTGACTGTGTAAAGAAAATATTTCTTGCCCCTCAAAGTTTATAGAATTTTCTTAATGATTGCCCGACCCAGATTCTGAACAACTGTCCTGTTTGGAGTCTGTTTCTGAAGTCGAGTTCTATTTTGAAAGATAAGACCGCGCAGAGCTGGCACAATCACTTCATCCGCTCCTAGGGATAGTTGGAATTTTACTGTAAGAATTGATCCCGCCAGCATCAATAGTAGATGGGATTATTTGGAACAGTAATATTCCGCTTTTTTCCTTCACGCCAAAGGCTCTGTCAGTCTTCTATGCGGGTCAAGAACGAGCCATACTGTTTGTGACATTTTTTTATAAACAAAAATAAAAAGTTTATTATTAAAGAATCATGGCAGGCATTGAAGATGAAAGAGTATGACTGTTTCGGATCCTGGAGACGGAACTATGAGTGATTCCCTTGGGAAGCAGCATCGCACGGGGATCTCATTGCATGATGGAATTAGCAGAAATCGGGTGTACTTACCAACAGTCGGTATATTAACAGAAAGTTAGAGTCAGGATCATTATACCTAAAGTTTAGGACAGAAAATTAAAAACTCGAAACTATATTACCCTGATGATTTTGAAGTAAAATTGCTGCTCCATTTGTTTGTAAGAAACGACCAAGGACAACGTGTTCAGCTACAACTAAAAGGAGACCCATCAACAGTTTGTAAGCATCGATACAAATAGACAAAAATAGGACTCAGTCTGTGAGCGATCGGAAGTCGCTTGGCATTGTTAAACCAAATTAAGGGGGGTGGAAGTTGCTAAACTCAAAACACACTGAAGAAACTCACAACAAATAACCAAATACAAAACATGGAACTTCAGATTTTAAGTCATAACAGCAGACAAAGTAATGCAAGCAACGAATAACTGTTTTTCAGGAAGAAACAGCATTAAAAAATATTTCACGACCCCCCGCTACCCATGCGAGCAAATAACGGCCCTTGATCTATCTTTAAGGAAGCATCAGAGGCGAAATTAACAAACAATTTAGCTGTAGCAAAACTAGGTGTACTAGATGCGCATTTAAAAAAAAGAGAAAAAAGGAAAAAACTGTTGAGGCTGTGACGCCAATTAGGGCTGGTGGTAAAAGAAAGAATAACCCAAAGAATAAAAGATCTTGAACAAGAGAGATCAGCCAAGACTTGAAGTGTTGTCTACTAACGAGAACAATTACGAACTCAAGTGAGCAGAATAGTGTAACTATCAAAGGAATTTTATATTGAAGGAACTACACTAGCAGAGAGAATAAGAACACTGTTTAGAGAGCAAGGAGTCACATAGTAAGCGTTATATCGGCTTAGGATTTGCAATATGTACATTGGTGTATGGCTATTACGGGTGGTGGTGGTGTGGGTCAGTGCCTACCATCGCCATCGCTCCACCTGATAAATCGTGGGTAAAAATCTGCTTGATCATCTTGCGGGCTTATTAAAAAATTAGCTGGTAAGATATTTAGACTCTTTACCGGGTATAGTTGGGGGTGTTGTTAGCTGGCTTTTGTCTATGCAGGCAAAGTTAGTTGGCTTTATGGCCGAGCACTTTATGGACATTAGTTCTCTTAATATGGGTTAATTTTTAGTAATAATAAAGACCAAGTATTCATGGACTGTTATCAAGTACAAGTGGCTGTCTTTTCATTTATCATGGTCGTTATTTTATTTTTAAATTTTTTTGACTTCTTCAACGGCCTTCGGCTTGGCTAGGGAGTTTGGATGACTTTTCTTGGAGTGTTTGTTTACTGATTTGCAATTATTAATGGCTCTGATTTTATTTCGTTTTTTCCGACTTTTGTTCATTGCCTGCCACAAAGGATTTCAGTATTGTAGTTTATTATTGTACTATAGGGAGTATATAGGTCAGAAGGCAGCCAAGTATTAAACCAGTGCCAACAGCAAAGTCTACTTTTGATCTTGCGTATTGTAAAACATTTTGGTGTACCTTTTATACTTGAAGGTAAATCAAACTTGTAGAGAAGCTTATGGCGTCCTTCTACAATTTGCTAAAGTATTGTTTTTGCGCAGGCAAAGCCAGTCGAAGGTATCAGTTTTGCTCGATCTCGTTGTGCTGGCGAACTAGCATTCACCAAACGTAAGTACGAATAGAGTCGTTTTATTCGTTCTATTTCCTGCTTTGGTTAGGCCCTTAGAAGTGTCTAGATAAATGTTGTCAATGCTGATTTATGGCTCTTGCGTCTATGGACGAGTCGGTGAACAGTTGTGTCTGGAGAGAAAGAGTGTACGGAGGATTCCAGGTCCATACTTATACTTTCATGTGCACGCCCAAAAATAAGGGGGTGCACTAAGCAATGATTAGATCATACTTTTGTCTAAAGTCTTCCTTAACATTAATATTTGAATTCGTTACAGATCCTTTCAAAAGCCTTCATGTCTATTCTGTTGTGACTGGATTAAACGGTTTGTCATTGGTAATGGTGCTTGCAATTCAGTCAAAATAGTTCTGAGGTGTGTAATAAATTGAATGCTTATACTCTGACATTCACCAAAGTGATCGGGATGATTTAAGGTCAGCATTACGGACACTCCACTCCCATTGATGCGCAAAACACAGCAAAGTTTATTGGTTCTGATAATACTGCATTCGGATGATGAACCAACTTTCGCGATGTTGTCTTTTATAATAGGAGGGTTAAGATATCTGCTTAATGGAGTATATCCTTACTTGTAAGGTTGTCAGTTGGTCACAGAAATGGCAAGAGTATCAGTTGTTATTAATTTTTAAGATTGTAGGGCGGCCCCCAGCAGAATATTTTGCATCAGTTATATTGAATGCATCATTTTTAATTTGTTTTTTAAATAATGTTTGAGTAACATATAACAACCCAAGACACCCCCTTCGTTTTTAGAAACATGCTATTTGATAATGAATGTCGGAAGCAGAAATGGTTGCGCTTCATGAAATATTTTCAAAGTCGTATGGTTATAATATAAGTGAATCCAAGGCGAGTATAATACGATTTCTAAAAGTTACAAAACAGGGGCCAAAGTTAGCCAGTTAACAATACCTGATGGTTATTACGGGTTTTGCTCACTAAAAGAAAGCAATGAGTAACTTTGCTTACTCTCAAATTACAATGCGAATCTGAAAAAACAATGTTGACACTTCAAACCTGAAAAGAAGAAGAGTAGGTTACCATTTTGATGGGAGCTAGCTAAAATGTTGGTTTTAAACTGCAAATCAAGCCGTTTCATAGTTTTTGATTGTTACACAAAACCAAAACTACTTATGTGGGAGAAAATACGCTCGATCTTGATTACATTCATTACTCTATGTTCATTTGGATGAGCTAAGCACTGATGAAAACTATATGATGGAAGGCCTTCTACTGTTTTAAGAGCTCTTCCATCAGGGTCAGACTGCATTATTGCGATTATGAAATTATACAAATTCCATAATTTACAGTTTAAAGATTAGTTTGTGGGAGGGTTGGACATTTAATGTAAAAATCGCAGACAAAACAGGAAAAGTCGTGAAATGTGATAACCTGCACTTGTTTTGGAAATAAAATATAACTGTACTAAAAAATGTCGCGTGGGCCAGAAGAACGGAGTTACATTAAGCGCCTGTGAGGTGTATAACTTTAGATTTAAAAAGACCTTGCAGACGTTACAGACTTTGAACAGATATGGTGAGTAGGCGCTTTGTATGGTTTTTGAGAAAACTAAAGATGGTGTTTATTAGTAAAGAGGTTGGCGACAGCAAAAAGTTTCCTAAACTAGAACAACTGCGCAATCTAGAAGCAAATAATGTTGGCCAGTATGAATATAAAATAGTTTTCGAAAACCTGACCTCAAATGGCACTTAGAACCATATTTAGAATGGGAAATAAAATTTGAATTCATAAGCCCATTTACATTTTTTGGCCGTCAAAAAGTTTCAGAAAGCATTCAACTCGGGCCCCTTACACGTAAGTCTTATGCCGGACGACAATAGTCGGAAAGAGATTGAAATAACGCCGTATGGGAAAAACAGTACATCCTCCACAGAAGAGAAACGGTTTTAAAGGAAGCTTCTACAAAATTACAGTTCTTTCCAAGCAGAAAATTAGGAGACACGTTCACAATGATATTTGAAATTTCTGTCTTTAAAGATGAGGGGAGGGATGGGGTTGTGGGCGTCAGTGACGTCCTTTTAAAAGGAATTCTAATTAGCTGGCAAAACTTAGACGTTAAACGTCTTAACGTTACCATCGTCGTTCTTCACAATGGTGAGGATATTAGGTTATAACAACAAGCAACAAAATCACTGTTGACTTAAATAGAAACAATCTTACAGAACTGAATTGGATTAATCTTACACATTTAGGCCTTGTAGGGTTTTATTATACTGAACAAGTTTTGACAGAGAGCATGATAAAAACAATAACTGGATTAGATTAAATTCTGTTATAAAAACTATGGAGCAGTTAAACTTTATGACAAAAACCCCTCATTGTTCATTAATTTGTGGCAGACTGGTTGTGAAAAACAATATTTATCCTTGACCTATACAAACAGTTTATCGCTATAATTTTGATCATATTGTGATTTCTGTCCAACGCTTAAATGGAACAAAGCATATCATGATAGAAGGTTTATATGGACAGACGATAACATATATTTAGTTGATCCTAGCAATAACTGAGTGAGTGTTTAGAACACTTTAATAAATTGTTTGAAGGAACGCAGACACTATTTATTATAGATGACTGTTCGGCAGAAAGAGACATAGTTAAAAAAAGAAACGCTTTTGTCGAAACTGGCTTTCAGTGGAAGACATGCTGGAATAAGTGTGTGGATTTTATGTCAAAAATATAACTCAGTTTTAAAAGACTTTAGAGAACAGTTAAAGACTGTAGTTTTATTTCACATGAAAGACAGAGACTCATTTGATGAATGTTTGCGCGAAAATGATGTTATTGAAAACGATCAGGAAAAACACAGGATTAAGCAAAAACTAAAATCTAAAAAGTTTAGTAAATTAGTATTGAAAACGGACAACCCAACACAGTATGTATGTTTGTAGATAATCGTTATTTTTTTGGTTATTGAAGTCATGCTTAGTAGAGAACGGTATTATGCCATTTTGGATTCGCCCGGACGAGACCGGCCAAGGCCGGTTGAGAGTGGGTGAGCCAAAAGCGGCATAATACCGTTCTCTGCGGGGAAGTGGGATACTTGTGTGCGGTTGTGGATGGACGTGAGTGGTGGCGCCATAGTGTTTATGTTGAAATAAAGAAGTGTGCATGATTGTAAAGCTGTGTTAGTGTGCTGTGTTGTCTGACCTAGTGTGTGATAGGCGTGGGTAGGTGCGGTAGGGCCGTCCGGCTTAGCGACCGTAGCATTTTGGTGGAGATGCGGGGTAACTAGGTGGTTCTGGGTAGGTGATAGGTAGCTAGGAGGTAGGTAGGGGGGTGTTGTGTCCGGTGTGTATGCTGTTTCAAATGTAAGTGGGTGGTTGGGAGCGTACCAGTACCGTGGGAGGTGGTGCGTAGTGTCCTGTTCACTTCAGGCAGGTTTCCAGTGCATAGGGCAGGGCACTTGTGTTGTGTGTCACGACCGGCCCTGGAGGTCTGCCCTGACAGGATCGGTCTAGAAGGGAGTGACTGACCTCGCACGCTCCGCAAGAGAACACACAAGAAAGATTACAATACAATACACCATTTATTCACACCAATACACACATAGTCACAAATAAGCATTTGAACACACACAACATACACATAGTCACAATTAAGCATTTCAACACACACACAAACAATAATCACAAATAAGCATTTCAATACACATTCATTTGTTCCTTCCCGTTGTTCCTCCCACCCTGCCTCTCCAAAGTTCACTGGGAGCATCATGTCCAATCGGGTGTCCAAGACGGGCCTGTTTTGAATAGTCTTTCGGTGCCGACACTCTCAGCACACACCCACAACACCTCCACTAGCACGACACAGAGCTAACCACACTCGCTTAGCTGTCACATGGGCTGCATGAAGTCTGAAGACAGCGTAGAAACCATCCCGTCGGACGAGGCGGTAGTCGTTGAAGGTCCCGGACAGGGGTAGGACCATCCAGTGAAGAGCGCATTCTCCTCACACACTGCGGCCTCAAGAACGTCAGCCCCCCGGGGGAAGCCAGCGGGAGGAGAAACAAGAAGGGAAAGGAACTGGAAAGGAAAGAGGGTACTAGAACCCCGCAGTCAGTACGGTTTGAAATATGCTGCTAAATCCTAACAGCCACTCGCATGAAGGGCGAGGGGAGGTGTTTGCTGAATACATTAGTAGCACCAGCTCAACACAGACCTGAGCGTAAAACAGTAAACAAACCAAATGAGGAATGTTCGCTAAAGGTCTTCTCACACGAAGCAGGGCAAGAGATTACATTAAATTAACAGGCTGAAGAAACGAATAGCAATTTAATTCTTCATCCTTCCTTCACTCACGTTCAACGACCATAATACATTTTCCTTTCTTAGGAATTGAACTTAAAGAGTACAGCAACCATTACTTTACAACTGCTCCCACATTTACAAATGACCATAATTCAATGGCACGATTACCCCCACATTTATAGTAACACCTCAAAATAACACAATTCTCCAACCACGCATCTAAACGACTAATCGTGCGTACGCATGCTCGCAAACACAAAACGCTCGTTCCCCTTGCACACACAAACAGACGGTGGCTGAAGAATACGAAACCGGCGATTGTGACAGGGGCGGACGAGTGAGACCAAGCAAGTCCCAACCCTAAATCACCAGGTTCTCCCTATCCCCACCGACTACCGCATCAACAGATGCATTGAAAGGAGAGAGAATTTTGGATTTAATTTGAATGGCCAGGTTAAAGATCGAATTAACCAGAGAAAAGTGGTCTCAAACAATATTTCTTTTATAATTTTGAAAACAAAACAAAATTGCGCAAAAGAGAAGAATTAGCCGGCCAACAAAAAAAAACAAACAACAACAACCACGAAACAACTGATGCTTACCAGCTACCCGTGGGTGACCCAAGAAAGTGGCGGGTCAAGCGACTCTCTGCCCTCTGTCCAGTCGAGTGAACCAGCCGAGCAGATGTGGAAACGCTGACATCCCTCCCCTACAGGCCGACGGCAGGAATGAAGGTACTGACTGTACCTTCGGCGATATGGTCGAGAACACAGAACCGGAGCGGGCGCTCCCAGGGACATCTTCCGCACAAGTGAAGAGAAAACCTGCCTAACCGATGGCAGCCAACATGCCACCATACGTCACAGAGTGAGAATACCTCAAGTTAAGAGGAATGCTGCACATGCGGCAGGTCAAGAGAAAAGTACCAGCCACCTGTGAACCTGCAGGATGAATTGCACGGACAATGAAATTAGAGAGAGAGAGAGAAAACCTAACCTGAGCTGAACGACATTAAGGTGCAAACACACCACAAGCCACATTAAGTGACTGATGCACGACAACAACAACAACAATAAATAAATGAATAATTCTACCACCCAAGATGGACCAACGTCATAGGCCTCGTGACATTGTGAATGGGTTGGCGCTACCGAGAGTGTGAGGTGTGAGTGGTCAATAAACGTTGAGAGGTTGTTGGGAGCGTGAGATATTATGCCGTACAGTTTAGGTGAGGTGCTGGAGGATACTGGGTGTCCCTTGTGTCCCTTGCGTATAGTATACCCCCGTGACTGTGCACGCTGTGTGGTTACATATCCTGTGGGGATTAAGGGCAGAGTAAGCCCAGGTGACTGTGTGTGGGAAGCACGGGGGTGCGCAGTGTTGTGACACTAGGGTGTGCTGTGAGTGCTTCTGAACTTGAGGGGTGCAAGTGCACTGTGGTTGTGTGGGTGTGGCCTACCAGAGACAGTGAGGCCTGTGACTGAGGGTAGTCTATATGAACTGGTGCGCATGCACAGTGGACAGTGGGTGTACGGAGTCACGTGCTTGGGTCAGTGTCCGCGTTGGAGCCCATGTGGGTACATGTATGTAGTACATGAGTGTGGGTGGAGTTATGCTTCGTTGCTTGACTCATTGAGAGTATTGTATACTTGTGCTGAGTTGCTTCAGTTCGTTTGTTAAGGGGGGCCAGTGCGTAGTCAGGAACATCCATTTGCGCCCACAGTGGATACTGTCCCTTGTTGGCTCTGTGGTGGCGGGTTTATCCTATGTCTAGACACACCCGAGCTCATCCGCAGTACGACCCCAATAGTGTCATGGATCCACAGGCCCCTACGGCGGATACCAAACCTAAGGTAAATGACCAGGGTGCGGGGGTGGAACAAGAGCTGGGGACGGGGGTTTATGCAAAGTTTGCCAAGTTGGGAGCGGTGATGGGTTTAGCTGGGGAGGATCTTGCCAAGTCCGTCACAGACTCAGTGCGTAACGAAGATGAGAAGACGGCGAGAGAAGCAGAGTTGGAGCTCCGGATGGAGAAAAAAGTGAGGCAGAAGATGAAAGATGAAGAGGAGAAAGCTGCTAGGCAGAGGGAGCTAGAGATGAAGCAGAAGAAGATCGAAGATGAGAAAGCAGCGAGACAGATGGAATTGGAACTGAAGAGAAAGAAGATGGAGGAAGAAAGGGCGATGAGAGAAATAGAAGCTCGGACACGGCAAGCCGAGTTAGATCTCAAGAAACGAAGGGATCAAGCTGAGTTAGAGGCAAGAGAGCGAGAGCTACTAATACAGGAGAAGCAGGCCTTAGATGAAGCCGCGTATAGGGAACGCTTGCTTGAGGTGAAGGAAACGAAGCGTGTCCACCTTGAACCATTGGGAGAGAACGACGACGTGGACGCTTTCATCGCCCAGTTGGAGCGTGTAGCCCAGATGTGTAAGTGGAGCAAGACCTCATGGCCCACACGTCTGATGTCTCTGCTGAGAGGTAGGGCTAGAGAAGTGATGCTGCGGTTGAATGCGGATGAGTTAGGCGACTATGATAGGATAAAGAGCGCCCTGTTAAGCCACTACAGGCTAGATGCTGAGGCCTACCGGGAAAAGTTCAGGAGCATTAAGAAGGACGCTGCTGAGACTTTCGCCCAGGTGCTGGGAAGGATGAAGCGGTGGTTTTCCCTCTGGTGTGCGGCAGCGGGCAAGGATGAGAGAGTGGCAGAGGATGTAAAGGATCTGCTTTTTCAAGAACGGTTTTATCAGCTGCTGTCCCCAGAGTTCACGATTGAGGTGCGGAAGACGTGCCCGAAAACTGTGGAACAACTTGCACAGAAGCTACTGTTTTGGCAGAGGCCAAAAGATTGGGGAGGAAGGCGAAGCAAGACCGAACAGTTAACCAGCTCAACCTGGGTAATAGGCGTGAAACAGCAGGGATCCAGCCCACACAGAAATCCCAACAGAGTGATGGTGCACTGCAGCAGCTGAACAGGAGATCAGAAGGGCCTAGATCGACCATAGTTTGTTTCAACTGCAAGAAGCCAGGCCACATCGCTAGGAAATGCCCTGAGCCCCATTCTGTTGGAGCTGTTCATTGTTGTGACCATCCCCAAGCTCGAGTAATCCCTACGTTGTGTCGCCCATGCGCTGAGCAGCGGTACGATCCTGCGTGCATTGTAGAGGTCAACGGGTCTCCGGCCAATGGATTTCGGGACACTGGTGCCGGACACACCGTAGTGGCCAAGTGGTTAGTACCGGCAGATGCGTACACAGGAGAGACAGTTCCAGTAGTGTTGGTGAATCCAGATGTAGGTCTGTGTTACCTGTGGCGGTAATAGAGTTGAAGTCACCATTCATCGCAGGGAGATTGGAGGTTTTGGTCATGAATAGCCCTGTGCAGGAAGTCCTGATCGGAAACTTCGCAAAGAGAGTAGGAGATCCCGAATGGACACGTGTGCCTGTATACGCAGACCCGGCGTTGGTGGGAGCAGTGCAGACACGCGCACAGAGAGCCAGGGAGCAGCAAGAACCTGTACCACTGCCCGTAGAGGGATGCATCCTGAACACCTCCACTCAGCAGTTAATTCGGATGCAGGACCAGGATGAAACCTTGAGGAAGGCTCGGAGTGCATGTGAAGCAGGGACGCACTTCCACAAAAAGTTTGGATGAGTCGAGTACGCTTGGAAATCTGGTGTACTGGTCCGGCGGTTTGAGGGTCCCAAGGACGTAGCGAGTCAGATCTGGGTCCCTGCTGAACTACGGACCACGGTGATGAAGCTAGGCCACAACGTACCCATGTCTGGTCACTTAGGTACCACCCGAACCAAGGAGCGAGTTGGTCGCTATTTTTATTGGCCAGGCATGCATGCTGATATTCGTCGGTACTGCCAGTCATGCTTCCAGTGTCAGCGTACTGTGGATAAGGAAAGAGTGTCAAGAGTTCCCCTCGTGAGGATGCGACTGATGTGCGGGACGATGCAAATACTGAGATCGGTGGTTGCAATCCGAGAGGCAAGGCTCTGCACAGCGACAGAGTGCGTCGTCAACCTAAGGAACAAGATAGCTGAGACGTGCAAGTTGGCAAAGAACTCGGCAACGGCAGCTTACAGGCACAAGCGACATTTTGATTTGAGGGCGAAACCCAGTAAGGTAGCTGGGGGGTCTACAGTGTTAGTGGGAGAATCACAAGGTGGGCATGAGAGCTGCAGCCATTCCAGTTTACGATGCAGGCAGTGTCTGGAAAGGACAATGTGGCGGCAGACTTCTTGAGTCGCTTGCCGTAGAGAGAGACAGAGAGAGAGAGAGAGAGAGAGAGAGAGAGAGAGAGAGAGAGAGAGAGAGAGAGAGAAGAGAGAGAAGAGGAGGAACCTGTAAGTTCCACTTCACCTGTGCTATGAGAGGTTGACACTGTCGAACCTATGCATTTGTTATTGTCTTTGGAAGAGAATGAGTTGCAAGTGTTACTGAGGGTGTGGTATTTGCAGCACATGTTACACAGCATTTGTGCGTAATCAGAGCAGCCTCAGTTATGGAATTTATGTGCAGTGCGTAGTGTAACAACTGCTTACAAGTGCCCGCGTTAAGGTCGTGTGAGCAGAGTTTGAGCAGGTTGATTAATGTAATCTGTGGTTGTTAATGTATTTAAAAAGGGATGTTGTTCGGATGATAGTTTTGGTGTTCTTCAAAAGTAACAACAGGGCAGAGTGAGTGATGGTGAGTTGGTTTATGATAGGTAGGGTGTGGGTAAACGCCGAACGAGTGAGTTGTTGTTTGTTTAAACCTGTAGTTAAAACTTAGGCAAGGGGGAGGGGGGGAGGGGGGGGGGGGGGGCTGGGGTCACCGATCGCGGTACTGAACCAGCACGTCCACGTGTTTAGAGTGGTTTTTCAAGATACAGAGCGTGTGCACGTATGAGTGCGAGCGTGCGTGTGTGTGTGTGCATATATATATATATAATATATATATATATATATATATATATATATATATATATATATATATAATATAGTGTGTGTGTGTGTGTGTGTGTGTGTGTGTGTAAGATGTGGTTTTAGTTAGGTGGGGATTAGGCTAAGTTCCTCGGGGTTAGGTAGGAAGGTTAGGCTAGTAGGGGGGCAAGGAAAGTAGGACATACAATATTCTTGCCTCCAGTCTTCATTTATTCAGGGAGTGGAAGGAGGAAGATGGTTGCGTTTCCGACTGTTACCTTTGTTGTTTGGGTTCCATATGAGAGAGGCCGGGGCAGGATATCGACTGTTGTTGTGTTGTCAAGTCTGTGAGCTGTTGTAAATTGTCGTGTTTTGCACAAGCAACAACTAGTCCATTGGTCGGGTGTGTCTGCTCAGCGGAGGGATACACTGTTCTGACTAATGGTTGCTTTGTGTTGTGAGTGAAGCTCACTTGATTCTGCCCAGGGCGGAATGCGTTGGGGTAGCTTCACTTCGGTTCGAGTGTGTGGTGTGTGTGTGTGTGTGTGTGTGTGTGTGTGTGTGTGTGTGTGTGTGTGTGTGTGTGAGAGAGGGGAAGAGAGAGAGAGAGAGAGAGAGAGAGAGAGAGAGAGAGAGAGAGAGAGAGTGCGTGTGTGTGTGTGTGTGTGTGTGTGTGTGTGTGTGTGTGTGTGTGTGTGTGTGGTGTGTGTGTTGTTGTTGTTGTTGTTGTTGTTGTTGTTGTTGTTGTTATTCTGTTTAACGTCTGTTCACTAAAAGTGATATTAGGCGATGGGAAAGGATGGGGGAAAGGGAAGGGGTGGGAAGAGTGGGAAGGAGTTGATATGAACGTACGTGTGTATGTCGGTACTTGCATGGGTGTGTACAAGAGCTTAAGATATGATTATTGCATAGGGAAAATGGGTAAAATGTTACATAATTACCAATCAATGAGGATCAAAGCTATGGACATATGAAAATCAGTGAGGATCTACCAAATATGAAAAAAAAGAACAATAACGCATTAATCCTAAAACATCGAATGGTTCACATAAACAGTAACAAACACAAAAACACACACACATACACACACACAGAGAGAGAGAGAGAGAGAGAGAGAGAGAGAGAGAGAGAGAGAGAGAGAGAGAGGAGAGAGAGAGAGAGAGAGAGAGTAAAACACACATAATTAGAGACAGAGATAGAGACACAGTGAAACACACACAAACACTGTTTACCTTCACCATGAGTCAATCAATAGTGCAGTGTGATGCCAATTCCCAACCCATGCTAAGGCAAACACAGTGCCTTTAAGCAGTTTTCTTTCAACTTCAGTTGTCATTTGTTGTTTTCACCTTCAGTCTTTCATTTTCAGTCTTAGTTGTGGGATAACAATTGGTCCATTACACAGGTTGTCCACACTTTACACAAATTATTAATTAATATTAATTGTTACTTACATATGAAACTGTTTGATAATCGTATGCACTCTCATCTACAGTGCAAGACAGGCTGAAGTGACAAGTTCATCAATGTTCTGAGTCTTACAGTCAATTCCTTTACACACACCTGCACTCAGAATCTTTAAAGGAGTTATCAGATAATCACACGTTACAGTTTTAATTCAGTATTTAACAGCTGAGAGCAGTTAGACTTAAAAATCGCTGAGTCAGACTTAGTGACTCGCTTTTCTTCCCCCAAATAAAACAATGAAAGAAGAGTTTTTTTTGGTGTGTTTTTTTGGTCAAACAAAAAATAGCAGAAAGAAACAAGATTGATTTCCTAAAGTGTTACGTACATCTGTCAGGTACTGCAGAGAACTATCTCCGACTTCTCTTGCTGGTTTTCATGTAGTGGGACTTCTCTACTGATCTTCACTGCTTGTTGAGGGACTGGTAATAAGCAGACTTCAGATCCGAGAGCTCCTTGGTAGAGTAGGTCCCATCAGCTGGCATTCCCGGTCTTGATTTGACGACCATCAGGCTGTCCAAAGTGTTGGCCGAAAGCGAAGCTCTCTGGTCGGTCCTGTTCTTTTGCACACAGGAAAATACCCGCACACAGCCTGCATTGCTGTGAGGGATAGTGAGAATTCCCAGCATGACTTTGGCCACATTGGAAAACATGGCAACTCCAGCAGCATCCTTGGTTTGGCCAATGGCCACCCATGTTGTGTCCATTCTCTCTTTCCGAAGCGATGGAACCACAGGGTGCGACTGGTATGTGGCAAACTCATTCTTCACTGTGTCCACACTGGATCCTGAAGGCACTAAACAAGGATATCTGTTCATGAAGAAGCACAGCTGTTCCACTGTCACCTTCAGGCGCTGATCAACATCAGCAACCTCAGCATTTTTCAGCACTTCCGAACTGGGAGGAAATTTTGCTCGGAGGTAATTGCATGCTGCAACGTAGAACTGTTTCGATGTGGCGTGGAACTCTTTGATTAAGCTCTCTCGTAAACCAACTTCATCTTTTTTTTTTCTTAGGAACTCAGCAGCTTCCTCGCTTAGTAGAACTTGAGATTTATGGTTTTGTAGATCCCTGAAGTTGATCCCAAGCGGTGTCTTTTGTCGCATCTGCATCTCTCCTGTCACGTTGATCTTCTCAGCTTTGACAATGAGCTTCACAAATTTCACAATCAGCTGTCTCAAGAGGTCAAGCAAGGACCTTTGCAGACAGTGTATTTGTGGAGACTCAGCTTGGAGCTGCTTGTTGGCATTGTCAAACGGCTCAAGTGCTTGCTTCAGGACCAGGCAGTAAAGCTTGTTGGTGGGAGACTGAAAGAAGGATTTCAGTCTCTTCTCTCCTGTCCTCAGCTCTTGACGTGCTTGTTGCAGCAGGGGCCTCCTCTTTGAAAAACTTCCGTAGAGCATCCCAGTTTTCCAGCAATCTGTCAAGGCATTTCCTCACACTGAGCCATCTTGTAGCCACATGTTTCAGCATTTTCTGGTGTTTCACTTCATCCTGGAACGCCTCTGGTGCTGCTAGCCTCTTCGATGAATGTTCAAAATGATAATACACATCAACAAGTATTTTCATCAATGCTGAAGGGGAGTACTGAAGCAGCTTTTGGGGCAGCTCGGTGAATCAGATGACAGGGGCACCCAGCAAGATACAACTTCTTCTGCTTAGTAATCATGTGGCCATACACACCATTTGTGTGGCCAGTCATCACTGCAGCGTTGTCGCACCCCAGGGCAAGACAATTCTCCCAGGGAACTGCAGGCTCAGGGGGCTGTGGTGGATCTCCAACCAAGGGTGCATTCTTAGGAGGGGGCACTTTCATCTCCTTCTCGAGAAGCTTGAAAATATTATGTCCTGTAACAATGAATGCATACAAAAGCAGACTATCAGAACCCTCCTCTGTGTGTGTGTGTGTGTGTGTGTGTGTGTGTGTGTGTGTGTGTGTGTGTGTGTGTGTGTGTGTGTGTGTGTGTGTGTGCGTGCGCGCGCGTGTGTGTTTGCGCATGCATGTGCGTGTGTGTTAACTCGTGTGGGTGTCTGAATGCAAATTCACATATGAATGTATAATTAATCTTAAATTAAAGTATCTTTACGAGCTCTGAGAGGCTTATGAGGCCGGTGTTTAAACCCTGTGTCGTATAACATCTGGAACCGTGATATCTGGAAACAAGTTCCCAGATTTCCTGAACTTCCAATCATGAAATCTGGGAACTGGTGTGAAATCTGCCCAGAAATTAATGAGAAAAAAAAGTGACAAGAAGGCCAAAGATCTCAATTGCACCTAAATAAATTGCTTCCTACCCTATCTCGAAAATCCATTTTTTTTCGTCTTCTTTCTGCCCTTCTGAGCTCTGAAAGACCACGTTCCCAGATATCACGGGCATCCCAGATATCACAGTACATTTTGGGAACGCGTTCCCAAAAAAATCTGTGATATCTGGGAAGTCTTCCCACATATCACGTTCCCAGATTTCACGCGACACCGGTTTGTGTGTACAAAGCGACTGAGAGTACAAGACCCCCCCCCCCCCCCCCCCCCCCCCCCCCCCCGTGACTAGGACGCCGGTCTATTGCAGGGTTAACCCCCAGCACGAGGCTGGTAACTTTCACACCTGGGTGGGGTGAGGAAAATCGCCTTTTCCAATAGCTAAACGCAACGGCGTGAGCTGAATTGGACAATCGCCTGTCTATCTTTCGCCCACCGTCTGCTTGTGTGTGCAAGGGGAACGAGTGTTTTGTGTTTGCGAGCGTGCGTACGCACGATTAGACGTTTGGATGCGTGGTTTGAGAATTGTGTGATTATTTTGAAGTGTCTCTATAAATGTGGGGGTAATCGTGCCATTAAATTATTATTTGTAAATGTGGTGGCAATTGTAAAGCAATGATGCTGTACTCTTCATTCAAATCTTAAGAAACAAAAATTTTGGGGGGTCATTAAAAGTCATGAAGGGGGGAGAAGATATAGGAAATTTTTATTCAAAATTACTTTTAATCTAACATATTTTACCGGGGCCCAAATGCAATAAGGGGCAGAATTTGCATCCCTCCCGTATCAACAAAGCCGTAGGACAAAAAAACCCCCTGAAAGGGCCCGGTTTGCGCATGCTCAAACCATCCTTTTTTCGGGGTATATAAACCCTGACTGAGAACCCCCTGAGGGAACCGGGAAGGGGGGGGAGGTAGGAGGGTCCGCTGAGCCACGTAAGTAGTTAGATTAAACTAATTTTGAAAAAAATTTCTTTTAATTACACAACTTCCCGGGGCCACAAATGCAGATCGCCCCGGGAAGGAGGCTCACCTGTTACCGCCGGAGGAGTGGAAACCCGGGAGCGTTGGGGAGAGGATGTTGCGCCACCACAGCTGATGCATGCCCCTAGACCCCTCATGCGCAGACAGAAAACGTCGCCAGGTAAAATTGGATAAAGGGGTGCCGGGGGAACCCCCAATAGCGGCATCAACCACTCTAAAAGCTGGCATTATGACTACTGAGCGAAGACCCCCCATGCCCAACTCAGGGGTCTAGGAGAAAACAGCCAAAACCCCCTTTCAGGTCCGCGTACGCACTTTAATACTTCTCTCACCCACGAGAGATTGAAGAGCGCCTATTCCCCCTTTATAACCTCTTTGAAGAGAAAACAGTGGCGCTGCTGGAGGGGAAAAGATTTCGTGCATTCCTATCTCCCGCAGAGGCGCACGGACAGAAGTGCGGTCTTCTCGTCCGGGCGAGAAAAAAAGTAGAGAAGAATGGAGAAGTGGGGGAAAAAGAACCCTGGCAACGGGTTTTTTCCAAAAAATTGGGGAGGAGGCGAAGAGATACGACCACCCCGTTTGGAGCGACGTCCCGGGCGGGCCCAAAAAAAGGGCGTGGACTTCACTGCGCGCCTCCCGGGGGCCAAAACAGAAAGGCTTTTTAAAGGGAAAAAATTTCAGAGAACACTCCCGGTGGGCTCGTAAGGGGGGACCCCTGGGGGAGGGAGGCCCAAAAAAGATCCCCCCCGGATACGGCGGGGGCATGGGGCCTCCTGAAAGGGCTGCTCCTCTGCCAATCCCGCAAAAAGGGGGCGTCCCCAAGGGAGGGGCCCCCTAACTGCGATAGTGGGGGAAAAGCCCCCTGTGAACCCTTAACAAGGAGCTAAAATTTCCTCCGAGAAAGAAAGGCTAGGAGTTCCCAATTGGGATTGAGAAGGGGAAAAGAGGTGAACTGCTGCTGGGCACCCCAAAAAGCCAGCCATTCCAGGGGCCTTAACGCTTTGGGGGGCCGACCTGTGGGCATGTTTCCCCAAGGCCCATTTCGCTGGGAGGCCCTCGGCAGACAGCGGCCCCCATAGCCAGGGGTGAAAGATGCACCGTTTTTGGATTGCCGTGTGGAATCCCCGACCGGGCTGAAGCAGGGGCTTTGCCTTTTAAAGGCGAGCGGATCGGAGGCACGTGAGACAGGGGTAACGTTTCCGGGAAAACCCCGCTTTTGGGGGGCCACGGAGCCCCAAGAATAAGCGTGGGTGCATCTTCCCTTGCTTTGGGAAACTTTTCCCAAATGGGGGAAAGGGGGGAAAAGGGAAAGCCCTCGTCCGGGCCAAGGGATGGACAGGGGGTCCACAGCCCACCGCCCGATCCAGAACGGGGAACATACGCGGAAAACTGTTTTTAAACCGGTGGGGAACGGGCTACCTTTGGGTTTTAAACCCTACAGTCCAGAAGGTTCCAGGGGAAAGTGGGGCGAAGTCCTTTGAGGGAAGAACCATGTGCGACCTGCTGAGGGGGTCCCCCAGAATTTTATCTTTTCCCCGGAACTCTGGGCCAGATCCGGGTTGATTGGTTCGCACCAAAAAAGAACGTTCCGCCCCAACAGGAGTGAAACGGCCCCCCCCCCCCTTGCTTTTTAATAACACGCCACAGTCGGTTTTTCGTGTTGAGGGAAA
The DNA here is from genome assembly GCA_018398815.1 of Conus ventricosus. Classification (NCBI taxonomy): domain Eukaryota; kingdom Metazoa; phylum Mollusca; class Gastropoda; order Neogastropoda; family Conidae; genus Conus; species Conus ventricosus. The sequence continues at coordinate 7,606,229 of CM031616.1, forward strand.
GGTTTTTTTTTTCAGGGAAGGGGAAAAAACCCTTAGGGCTGGAACACGGTTTTCCCGCTCTAGCCGATTGATTCCAGACCCACCCGGGGAACCATTGCCCGAGGCCGCAAGAGCTCGTGGCACCCCACCCGGACGGACGCGTCCGTTTAAAAGGTCCTCCTGTGGAGGGGGTGTGATGGGACTCCCGGCCACCAGGGCTGGGATGCCCTTGGACCACCGATGACTGGAACCATGACCAAAGGGGCGGGAAAGGGCCCACGACTGCATGCCTGAGACCAACCTTGCGAAAGAGGCGCTGAAACCGGTTTTGTGCAGTCGACCGAGGGGTACTAAGGGGGCCAAGGACTCCATCAGACCCAAAGCGAGGCCAGCTTCCGGCTGGCGCCTGATCCAAGGAGAGAGTGGCCAAGAGGTGTTGGAGGCGAACCAGGCGTTGGGGGGTTGGAGAGACCAGCCAGTTGGGGTGTGGAAGGACATCCCCAGAAACTGAAACTCCCTGCGAGGGGATGAGATCGGATTTCCCTCCTCGTTGCGAACAAACCCCCAGCTGTTGACGGGAGGCTTAAAACCTGTAGGGTTTTGCTGGGAGCACAGAGTGCTGGATGACCCAAGAAGAAGCCAATCGTCTAGATAGGCCTTCGGGACGAATTCCTTTCTCCCGAACATGCAAGCAAAGTTCCCGAGCCACCTTCGTGAAAACCCAAGGGCCGGGCTAGTCCAAAGGAAGAGCCCTGAACTGAAAAACACGGCTTCTCCACACGAAGCAGAGGTATTTCCCTTTGCCCTTGGGTGGATCAAGAGATGGAAGTACGCATCTTTCAAGTAGATGGATACCGCCCATCCCGGGATGCATGGCATCGCGGAAATTGACATGGGGGTTTCCATCCGAAAACGGAGGACAAAAAGAAACCTGTTAAAGGGGCGAAGATCTAAAACCCGGGTCTCCATCCTCCAGAAGCTTTGGGAACCACAAAAATGCGGCCATAAAAGCCCGGAGAGGAATGGCAGAGGACTTCCTCTGGGGCTCCCTTGGCAAACAGCGAAAGGACCTCCTGGTCTAAAGCCTGAGAGGCCCCCAGATCCCGAGGAGGAGCGAAAGGGGGGGGGGGGAGGGGGGAAGGAGTGAGAGGAGCCTTCAAATGCACCCCAAGGAAGACGAAACCCCGACCTGATCACCCGCAGAGCCCAAGGGCTTGCGGGAAGCCGCTCCCCGGCACTGAGGTGCCTGGGAAAAACTGCCCACAGGACCGCCCTGGGGTGAAGTACCCAGGTCGGGGCAAGTCATTGGGGGGGGGCCGTCTGAACGTGGGGGCCTTCGGACCCGCCGGCCGAGCCTGAGGCCGACCCCGGCTGGGATCTTGCCTCGGATCCCACGGGGTCCAAATGACCGTCGTCCCTTGGGTTGAGAGGGACCCGTTGATGAGAAAGGGGGTGGCGCCTTGCGTTTTGAACCTGGGCGGGAGGAGGGGGGCCTGATTGAAAGGCGAGGTCACGCCTAATCTCGGCCTGGCTCTTAATGGTAAAATGGCTGCCGAGAAAAGAGAATGGTTCTGAGCATGCGCAAGGCACGAGGCCCTTTCAGGGGTTTTGTTGTCCGTACGGACTTTATTGTATACGAGGCAGGATAGCAAATTGCTGCCGCTTATTGCATTAGTGAGCCACGGTATAGTATGTGTAATTAAATCTTTTTTTAACCTGTTAATTCGATGTCATTTCTTGCCTGCCTCGTGTGAAATGTCCTTTAGCGAACATTCCTCGTTTGTTTACTGTTTTAACGCTCAGGTCTGTGTTGAGCTGGTGCTACTAATGTATTCAGCAAACACCCGCCCCTCGCCCTTCATGCAGGTGGCTGTTAGGATTTAGCAGCATATTTCATACCATACTGACTGCGGGGTTCTAGTACCACTTTCCTTTTTTTTCCTCCTCCCGCTGGCTTCACCCGGGGCTGACGTCCTTGAGGCCGCAGCGAGTGAGGAGCGCGCGTTCTTCACCGGATGGCCCTACCCCTGTCCAGGACCTTTGACGACTACCGCTTCGTCCGACGGGATGTGTTTCTACACTGTGTTTTCAGACTTCATGCAGCCCATGTGACAGCTAAGCAAGTGTGGTTAACTCTGTGTCGTGCTGTTGGGGAAGGGGTGTGGGGTGTGTGCTGAGGGTGTCGGCACTGAAAGACTGTATTCAGAACAGACCCGGTTTGGACACCCGATTGGACACGATACTCCCTGTGAACTTTGGGGAGGTAAGGGTGGGGACAGCGGGAAGGAACAAACCAAACGTATGTGTTGAAATGCTTATTTGTGACTATGTGTATATTGGTGTGAATAAATGGTGTGTTGTATTGTAATCTTTCCTGTGTGATCTCTTGCGGAGCGGTGTGAGGTCAGTCACTCCCTTCTAGACCGATCCTGTCAGGGCCGACCTCCAGGGGCCGGTCGTGACATTCACAATGACGGTAATGTCAAATTGTCCAGAAGAAGCGATCGAAATGTCTTTGTTGCAATATTTGCAGTAAATACACGATCTTCCCAACCTGGATGGAACTATTCCTGGTATCTGGCAATACCTGTCTAGAAATTCTTGCTCTCTTTTTTTTTTGGGGGGGGAGAGGGGGGGGGGGGGGGGGGGGGGGAGCGGTTGAGGACCGTCAACTTCAGCAGAGGGACGTTTAGACATTTTCGTAGTACTTGCAGTAGCTAGGCTTAGTAGCGGTCAATGCAGCGCAGAGAACACAAAATGGCGACACTGAAACCATGACAAATCTCGAGCCCTGAGAACTACTACTGGTACTCTTTTGGCCAATCGAAAACACTGACATGAGAGGTCGCGGGGGAAAGTGAGAATACACACGGCAGCTCTGTCAATATTACTGTTCCTTGGAAAATGCAGTGTACAGTAATGATAGAAGTCGGATTATTTTTTCAACGTATTTTTTCATTTCTGTCAATTACGCGTACAAAATACGGCGAAATCGTATAGGTAAACAGGTCTGTCTCTTTCTCTCTCTGTGTCTGTCTGTCTGTCTCTCTCTCTCGTTTTTGCTTACTGTCATCGATTGTTTTTCTGCTTTGTAGACCATCCTCCTTTATTCTGAAAACAATTTTACATTTCTCTCGTTCTGGTCACAATTTACAACCTGCCATCTTTTTGTTGAATTTAATGATAACATAGAGAAAATAACATGTAAATTCGACAAAAGTCTATTGCACAATACATTCCCCCGAATGGCTGGCCTTTTCATGTATCGTTTGTTACATTCAAAATACAGTTTTGAAGTGACTTTTCATTTACGTTTTCCTTTTCTAAACAGACGAATAAAGCTGAATGGTCGGCTCTCTCAGCACGGACTCATGTTATCCGTCTGAGTTAGGGATGCCATGATTGTTTTTATTGTGTACTCCTTTTTTCAGGATGCACCCCTGTTTTAGGATGTGCCCCCCCCCCCCCCCCCCCCCCTTTTTTTTTTTTTCAAAGAATGTGACCTTTTTCATGTGCAAGTTTGACAGGTCCTGAAAAACCTCGGTGCGGTCGGTTGGGCTTTCAAATTAAAAAAAACAAACCCAAAAACAATAAATTAAAAAAAAAAAACCAACAACTATAAACTCCCCTTGACGTAGTTTTTGTTTTTCTCGAAGCTGGTTGCCTGTATCTCATTAAACGTTGCTGGGTGATTCAAAGGGGTATTGGGATAAACGTGGGGCTTAAGAATTTCTTTTTTAAAACCGTGGTTTTACTTTCTTAAATGTTCCTTCGTTATGTGTAGCCCATTCACCTTTGTCCTGTATTTGTTCATAAGCATGTACAATAGAACACAACACAATATAAGACAGCACAGCACAGTTACATTTACGATAATGTAGCCCGAGAGAGCCTAACACAACACATAGCAATACTACTTCTTCTTCTGCGTACGCAGGCTGATACTCCTGCGGACACCCCCTGTATAGGGTGTGGAGTTTTGTGTGCATGACCGTTTTTTTCATCCCGCCATTAAGGCAGCCATACTCCAGCTTCGGGAAGGTGCATGCTATGTGTCACGTGTCATCCATACCAACGGCCAAACTGGCCTTCTCTTCCGAAAGTTGCTGATGGGATTTGACGTGTGTGCAAGATGTTATGCGTGCGTTCACACACGGAACCTCGGTTTATAGTCTCATTCGAAGGCAATATTAAACATATCACGGCGCAATATAGTGTCATATACACAGAGCAATAACAAACGTAGCACAGAACACAATATAGTGTCATATACACAGAGCAATAACAAACGTAGCACAGAACACAATATAGTGTCATATACACAGAGCAATAACAAACGTAGCACAGAACACAATATAGTGTCATATACACAGAGCAATAACAAACGTAGCACAGAACACAATATAGTGTCATATACACAGAGCAATAACAAACGTAGCACAGAACACAATATAGTGTCATATACACAGAGCAATAACAAACGTAGCACAGAACACAATATAGTGTCATATACACAGAGCAATAACAAACGTACACAGAACACAATATAGTGTCATATACACAGAGCAATAACAAACGTAGCACAGAACACAATATAGTGTCATACACACAGAGCAATAACAAACGTAGCACAGAACACAATATAGTGTCATACACACAGAGCAATAACAAACGTAGCACAGAACAACAATATAGTGTCATACACACAGAGCAATAACAAACGTAGCACAGAACACAATATAGTGTCATATACACAGAGCAATAACAAACGTAGCACAGAACACAATATAGTGTCATACACACAGAGCAATAACAAACGTAGCACAGAACAACAATATAGTGTGATACACACAGAGCAATAACAAACGTAGCACAGAACACAATATAGTGTCATACACACAGAGCAATAACAAACGTAGCACAGAACACAATATAGTGTCATACACACAGAGCAATAACAAACGTAGCACAGAACACAATATAGTGTCATACACACAGAGCAATAACAAACGTAGCACAGAACACAATATAGTGTCATACACACAGAGCAATAACAAACGTAGCACAGAACACAATATAGTGTCATATACACAGAGCAATAACAAACGTAGCACAGAACACAATATAGTGTCATACACACAGAGCAATAACAAACGTAGCACAGAACACAATATAGTGTCATATACACAGAGCAATAACAAACGTAGCACAGAACACAATATAGTGTCATACACACAGAGCAATAACAAACGTAGCACAGAACACAATATAGTGTCATATACACAGAGCAATAACAAACGTAGCACAGAACACAATATAGTGTCATATACACAGAGCAATAACAAACGTAGCACAGAACACAATATAGTGTCATACACACAGAGCAATAACAAACGTAGCACAGAACACAATATAGTGTCATATACACAGAGCAATAACAAACGTAGCACAGAACACAATATAGTGTCATATACACAGAGCAATAACAAACGTAGCACAGAACACAATATAGTGTCATATACACAGAGCAATAACAAACGTAGCACAGAACAACAATACCGTGTGATACACACAGAGCAATAACAAACGTAGCACAGAACAACAATACCGTGTGATACACACAGAGCAATAACAAACGTAGCACAGAACACAATATAGTGTCATATACACAGAGCAATAACAAACGTAGCACAGAACACAATATAGTGTCATATACACAGAGCAATAACAAACGTAGCACAGAACACAATATAGTGTCATATACACAGAGCAATAACAAACGTAGCGCAGAACACAATATAGTGTCATACACACAGAGCAATAACAAACGTAGCACAGAACAACAATATAGTGTCATACACACAGAGCAATAACAAACGTAGCACAGAACAACAATATAGTGTCATACACACAGAGCAATAACAAACGTAGCACAGAACAACAATATAGTGTCATACACACAGAGCAATAACAAACGTAGCACAGAACACAATATAGTGTCATACACACAGAGCAATAACAAACGTAGCACAGAACACAATATAGTGTCATACACACAGAGCAATAACAAACGTAGCACAGAACACAATATAGTGTCATACACACAGAGCAATAACAAACGTAGCACAGAACACAATATAGTGTCATACACACAGAGCAATAACAAACGTAGCACAGAACAACAATACCGTGTGATACACACACCCACAACAAGAAACGTGGCACAGTGGGATCCATTACAACGTGTCACGAGACCACATGTAATACAGCACAATACCTATCCTAACAACAAGAAACGTGGCACAGTGGATCCATTACAACGTGTCACGAGACCACATGTAATACAGCACAATACCTATCCTAACAATAAACACACTACAGCACCTCACTAGCACTATTACCAGAAGTCACTATAAGATACAATAAATCGTAAAGGATATAACCTATCAATGTATAGAACAACCAACCACATGTCTGAGAATGAGAAAGAAGAATTCCTAAGAGTATACAAAATGTAATCAAATGTGTGGGTTGCTTTTTAAATTTTTTTAAAGGAAAATGTTCTCTTGAGGGCACTAATTGTCTATGATAATCGGGCAGTTTATAACTTCATTCTGCAAAATATGAGATAAACTGTGTGAAATACTACCACACACACACACACACACACACACACACACACCACACCAGATAAAAACTATGTTTGCTTTCTCCACTGATTTGTTTATTCCATCACATGATACTCGTTTATTCCAAACTACATGGATATGATTTTTATTATCCGAATTACTTCTGTACACAAAAGAGTTACTGACACATGACGCCTTGCACAAAAAAAGTCATAATTAACGTGCCTAACGAGCAGGAAAAGAAAACAATATTGTGCAATGATCTGTGACACTGCTCCACCGATTATATAATTATCTTCCTAAAGATACATCAGATTCCAAACCTTCGAACACCAAACCGGACAAAAAATGTTACACATGCAATGTGCTGTGCTGTTGTCATCAATATTTCATGGCACACTCCTTGTTTGCAAACAAACATATTTCTGCTTTACCCTTGCTACTCCCTACCCTGAACCCTCGTCTCAAGAGAGAGAGAGAGAGAGAGAGAGAGAGAGAGAGAGAGAGAGAGAGAGAGAGAGACAGACAGACAGACAGATAGAGATGGAGACAAGCAGACAGGCAAGCAGCGAGGTAGAGAGAGAGAGAGAGAGAGAGAGAGAGAGAGAGAGAGAGAGAGAGAGACAGACAGACAGAGACTAGCAGACTGGCAAGCTTAGAGAGAGAGAGAGAGACAGACAGACAGACAGACAGACAGACGGACAGACAGACGGAGACACAGACAGACAGCTGAAAGAAATCAACTGATAAATAAACATGGTACATACCCTCCCCCACCTTCCAACCCGCCAGTTCAAAGTGTCTGCATAAATAACATTAAAAACCGGATTAACTTCGAATTGTGGAGTGAAGAAACATCTTTGAGTTTGGGCCTCCTCTGGAAGAACTACGATGGCTGTCGGCAATGGAGGCGGGGAGCAATATCTATTCACATCGTCAGTGGAGGTCTTCCTGTCTATCAACTTGCATAGTGGTGACCTCTTTTTCGCTCTCTCTCCCTCTCTCTCTCTTCACTCATCTTGAGCGAGCCTTTTCTTTTAATGCCACAGGTTTATCCCCCCCTCCACCCCCCTGCCAGTCTTGCTTATTTACATAACATTGTTGTTTCTTTCTTCCTAGTTGAACTCTTTGAACGCTTTTTGTTTGCAGTTCTTCCATATGTATTGTTTTTTTTGTTTGTTTTTGACTCCCCCTCCCCCCCCCCCCCCCCCCCCCCCCCCCCCCCCCAACCCCGAACTTGTATAGTGAATTGTATACCGTTATGCTGACACTCTGTTGTCATGCTAGAAAAAAAAAAAAATTAAGCGAGTAAAGAAAGAAACAAAAAATTGTCGTTGCTTCTAAATCTCTTTCGATGAGGCTAGTATACTGAATTACTGCACACATTTTTGCACGATGATGTACTAATGTCATCATTTTTACTGCACTAATCAATGAGTCTGCGATCATTTCAGACGTTGTTTTTTTTTTGTTTTTTTTTTTCATTTCAACGGTTCCTTTCAGTATGTTCCATTTCTCTTTCCGGAACCACAAACCTCTTTTAACTCTTTAACAACTAAAGGGTGCAAGAGGTTACTCGTTCCGCACTAACAAACGGCAACGTGCACCCGGATCCGGCGCGCACATTCATGTGGAACTGATGGGCACTCTTTGCTGTTAGGAGCTCTTCAGCGATCGTGGGGCACTGTGCAGAAACGTGTGGGCCATGGCTACAACACCTAACTCCATCCAACCTACAGCGATTCCCTGAATTAACCGGCATATCTTAGTGATGTCAAATTTGCCACGTCTGGGCAGCAGGTTCGTGTTGCAGCACCGAGCTACACGTGGGTGGCGTGCCGCCCGAAAGCGTTAAGAGAATCGTGCAACCTGGTGGTATGAGAACCCGGGGTCCCCCAAGACCGTGCTGTTGTGTGCTGTGAATTCCACTTGAACACACACGCACGGACGCACGCACAGAAGACACACACACACACACACACACACACATGCGCGACACACACACACACACACACACACACACACACACACACACACACACACACACACACACACACACACAACCCCAACAAAACCGCCATGAAACGTCGCGAGAGCAAATGGGGGAACACACCAACTCAAAGAGGAAGAGGTCAACGTCTTGAAAGGTCACAGACTACACTGGCCAGCCCAAACGAAATGATGAAAAACAAGCCAACGCATCCACACGCAAAAAGGAAGATAGGGTCGCAACATTGAAATGTCATGAGGGAAGTAGCCAAAGCACTTAAACATAAACAAGAAAGTGGATCAACACAGTGAAATGTCAAAGAGAGAGTATGCCCACACAGTGGAATGTCGTCAGAAGTATGCCCGCACAGTGAAATTTCACAGATGAAGCATGCCCACAAAGTGGAAAGTCCAAAAAGGAAGTATGCTGACACAGTGATATGTCAAAAAGGAAGTAGGCCGGCACAGTGAACTGTCAAAATGGAAGCAGGCCAAACAGTAAAATGTCAGGGAGAAAGTAGGCCGGTGTCGTATATAATACTGTCGCTCATAAAATCGTGTCGCAGCGACAGTATTTCCCAGGAAATACTGCATTTTATGGACAGCTACAATATTCTATAGGACATTTTTCGTGAAAAGTTGTCGCGCGACAATTTTTTCCAGCAAATATTGTCGCTGCAACAGTATTTCACGTGAAATGCTGTCGCTGCGATACAATTCCACGGCGACAGTATTATATACGACACCGGCACAGTGAAATGTTAAAGAGGAAGTAGGCGGACACAGTCAAATGTCAAAAGAGGATGTATGCCCCAATAGTGAAATGTCAAAGAGGACGTAGGCCGGCACAGTGAAATATGTCAAGAAAGAAGTAGGCCGGCACAGTGAAATATAGAGAGGAAGTAGGCAGCACAGTGAAATGTCAAAGAGGAAGTAGGCTGGCACAGTGAAATATAGAGAGGAAGTAGGCCGGCACAGTGAAATGTCAAAGAGGAAGTAGGCCGGCAGAGTGAAGTATAAAGAGGAAGTAGGCCGGCAGAGTGAAGTATAAAGAGGAAGTAGGCCGGCAGAGTGAAGTATAAAGAGGAAGTAGGCCGGCAGAGTGAAATATAAAGAGGAAGTATGTCCACAGTGAAATATCAAAGAGGAAGTATGCCCACACAGTGAAATGTCAAACAGGAAGTAGGCCGACACAAAAATATCAAACAGGAAGTATGCTCACACAGTGAAATATCAAACAGGAAGTAGGCCCACACAGTGAAATGTCAAAGAGGAAGTATGCTCACACAGTGAAATATCAAACAGGTAGTAGGCCCACACAGTGAAATGTCAAAGAGGAAGTATGTCCACACAGTGAAAAGTGAAAGAGGAAGTATGCCCACACAGTAAAAAGTCAAAGAGGAAGTATGTCCACACAGTGAAAAGTCAAAGAGGAAGTAGGCCCACACAGTGGAAAGTCAAAGAGGAAGTATGTCCACACAGTGAAAAGTGAAAGAGGAAGTATGTCCACACAGTGAAAAGTGAAAGAGGAAGTAGCCCACACAGTGAAAAGTCAAAGAGGAAGTAGCCCACCAGTGGAAAGTCAAAGAGGAAGTATGCTCACACAGTGAAAAGTCAAAGAGGAAGTATGCTCACACAGTGAAAAGTCAAAGAGGAAGTATGCCCACACAGTGAAAAGTCAGAGGAAGTATGCCCACACAGTAAAAAGTCAAAGAGGAAGTATGTCCACACAGTGAAATATCAAACAGGAAGTATGCCCACACAGTGAAAAGTCAAAGAGGAAGTATGCTCACACAGTGAAATATCAAACAGGAAGTATGCCCACACAGTAAAAAGTCAAAGAGGAAGTATGTCCACACAGTGAAATATCAAACAGGAAGTATGCCCACACAGTGAAAAGTCAAAAAGGAAGTATGTCCACACAGTAAAAAGTCAAAAAGGAAGTATGTCCACACAGTAAAAAGTCAAAAAGGAAGTATGTCCACACAGTGAAAAGTCAAAGAGGAAGTATGTCCACACAGTAAAAAGTCAAAAAGGAAGTATGTCCACACAGTAAAAAGTCAAAAGGAAGTATGTCCACACAGTAAAAAGTCAAAAAGGAAGTATGTCCACACAGTGAAATATCAAACAGGAAGTATGCTCACACAGTGAAAAGTCAAAAAGGAAGTATGTCCACACAGTGAAATATCAAACAGGAAGTATGCTCACACAGTGAAAAGTCAAAGAGGAAGTATGTCCACACAGTGAAATATCAAACAGGAAGTATGCCCACACAGTGAAAAGTCAAAGAGGAAGTATGTCCACACAGTGAAATATCAAACAGGAAGTATGCCCACACAGTGAAAAGTCAAAGAGGAAGTATGTCCACACAGTGAAATATCAAACAGGAAGTATGCCCACACAGTGAAAAGTCAAAGAGGAAGTATGTCCACACAGTGAAATATCAAACAGGAAGTATGCTCACACAGTGAAATATCAAACAGGAAGTATGCCCACACAGTGAAAAGTCAAAGAGGAAGTATGCCCACACAGTGAAATATCAAACAGGAAGTATGTCCACACAGTGAAAAGTCAAAGAGGAAGTATGCTCACACAGTGAAATATCAAACAGGAAGTATGCCCACACAGTAAAAAGTCAAAGAGGAAGTATGTCCACACAGTGAAAAGTGAAAGAGGAAGTATGCCCACACAGTGAAAAGTCAAAGAGGAAGTATGCCCACACAGTAAAAAGTCAAACAGGAAGTATGCCCACACAGTGGAAAGTCAAAGAGGAAGTATGTCCACACAGTGAAAAGTCAAAGAGGAAGTATGCTCACACAGTAAAAAGTCAAAGAGGAAGTATGTCCACACAGTGAAAAGTCAAAGAGGAAGTATGTCCACACAGTAAAAAGTCAAACAGGAAGTATGTCCACACAGTAAAAAGTCAAAAGGAAGTATGCCCACACAGTGAAAAGTCAAAGAGGAAGTATGCCCACACTGTGAAAAGTCAAAGAGGAAGTATGTCCATACAGTAAAAAGTCAAAGAGGAAGTATGTCCACACAGTAAAAAGTCAAAGAGGAAGTATGTCCACACAGTGGAAAGTCAAAGAGGAAGTATGCCCACACAGTAAAAAGTCAAAGAGGAAGTATGCCCACACAGTGAAAAGTCAAAGAGGAAGTATGTCCACACAGTAAAAAGTCAAAGAGGAAGTATGCCCACACAGTAAAAAGTGAAAGAGGAAGTATGCCCACACAGTGAGACGTCAAACAGCACGTGGGCCAACGTAGTGAAACGTCCACAAAGAGCTAAGCCAACAGAGAAATGTCAGCGACAAAGTAAATCTGCACAGAGAAATGTGGAAGAGTTCACAGGCTTAAGCAGTTAAACGTCATTCAGGAAGACGGCCCAAGTGATGAAACCACGAACGGGAAAATAGGCCAAAACTGTGAAATATCAATGGGGTGCCTTCAAAGCTCTTCGTTCATCTATACTCTAATCAAGAAGCCATCATGATAACTGTATGCAAACCCAGCACTGAAGGAAGAACATAAAGGGAGAAGAGAATGGGGAAAGGAAATGGTTGAATGGATGAATGAAGGGTGGGGAAAAAACCACAAAACAGCAAATAAATAAAGAAAGGAAAAGTAACCAAACAAAAGGAAAGTACGGGAATGAACACAAAGAAAAACGAGGGAAAAGAACCGAAGCTGAGGGAGAAAGATGAATTGACAGTTCTCGTCATAACCCAGCCAATCACAAAAGCACATTTTCAGAGCTGTTATACTCATAATGGAGAAAAGCGTTGCATCCTGTAGAAGAAACAAACAACAAGTTAAAAACCAACAAACAACAAAAACAATTCATGACGTGGTGGTTAAACCACTGTCACAAGACCAGGCTGTGCTGAGATCGCCACTTCACTCCACACACCTTTTCCCTCTCGGGTTAAAGCAAAGAGTAGAACGTTAACGAAAACATCAAAATGTTACAAAGAAACCCACTTTCACAAAAGCCATTTGACCAAATGGACACTTGCAAAAATGTACAACTGGGCGGTGTAACCCAAAAATACTGATACGTCCACATCAACTGTGTTCAGATATAAATATATAAAACAATATTCCAGAGCAAAGACAAAAGAATGGTAAAAAAAAATAAATAAATAAATAAATAAAGCAAAACAATGTACGAAAAACAGCAAACGACAGTAATGAAAGACAGAAAAAAAAAAGCAGAGCCAAAGAGACTTACAGAAAAGGGGAACTTTTTAAATGCAAAGGATCTTATTGTACTGAAAGGGACACTACTAGCACAGAAATTCCTAATTGTGGAGTGTTTACAGAGATAGGGGGGGGGGGGGGGGGGGGGGGGGGGGGGGGGGGGGAGGGTAGCGCTCCACTTCGTGAGTGTTTATTGTATTGAACGGGCTCCAGCGGGGCTCCACAGAAACACAAGCATCAGGAAAAGGGCAGAAGAAATGCGAGACGTGAAGTTTGGCCCCAAAGATAACGATGGCAGGAATAGAAACAAATGGGAAGCAGTTGCTTGCAATTGTTCCGTGAACACCACACACACACACACACACAGCACAGAGTTGATTCTGATTGCGCGCAAATGTGTACTTTGTAACACCTGAAAAAAGCAGGTCTGAGGCGAAAGGGAACAGGAGTCTCTATCCATGATCAGGAACTAATTTTGATTGGACTGATGACGTAAGGTTGGGTGAAATCCGTTGAACAATGAGATTTCGTTGTGTCAATTTTGATTGGATAACAGGGCTGGGGCTATGAACACATATCTACAGTGATACAATCTGGGCTGATTTTGATTGGATGAGTGGAGTGACAGCGAGGTCACATGACCAGGCGGGTGATTCTGACTGGTCAGTGGACTGAGATGGGCAGACAGAATCTCAAAAAGACGTTAAACAAAAACCGCCAGACCACCAGTGAGCTTGTCTCCAAACAATGCCAGTCGATGACAGCAACAACTTTAGGAAAAAAATAAACAGTAGTACTTTTGGAAAGGCATTTTCCCATTTATGAGAGCTGCTTCTACCATGATTTAGGTACTAGCGCTAACAATTATGAAGAGGTCAGCCAGGACAACATGCCTATTGGCTGCTTGGGTGCCATGATATAAAGTACCTGTCTCAAGGATGATTTGAAATGAATCAGAAAACCTTCAGGATTTTTTTCCCGGGGGGGGGGGGGGGGGGGGGGGGAGGTGTTAAAATATTTCTGTTTCTAGAAGTTCCAAAAACAACATGAGGACTGTTGTTGGAGGACCACGGTGGCGCACTGTAAAGGGGATGCTCTTCACTTATGCTGGCTCCACAACTCGGCAATTCTTGTGGTCAGTATGGGGATTAGTTGATGCTGTCCTAGAAGCGTCACAGAACTTGGGGGTGGCAACAAACAAACAAACAAGATGATCGTTTAATCACCAGCAATGATGTTCATCTTTCTGAATCAAACCGTCACTCGTGGAGAGAGATAGTAAGAGAGAGAGAGAGAGAAAGAGAGAGAGAGAGAGAGAAAGAGAGAGAGAGAGAGAGAGAGAGAGAGAGAGAGCTACAGAAATACAAAGAGACAAACAAGACACACAAATAAACTACCAAGTATCTTCATCACATATTCTCCACAGAGCTACGTTTATGAAAATATTTGAGGCATCTACCCTTCCCATCATAAAGCAACCACAACAACAAATACACAAAATTACTGATTGTTATAACATGCAAATACCCTTCAGAACACAGGATTCGATGTCCAAAGGTGAGTCAAAGTTTAAAAAAAAACCTCCATATCTACATCGATTGTCAGCGACGGGTCGCTTTTTGCTGGTAACGAGAGGGAAAGGGGAAGAGGAAGTGGAGCGATGGAGCGGGGTACGGGGGGAGGGGGGGGGGGGGGGTCCAAATTTTACTTAAATGATGTCTGCTGGGTTACAAGTCCCTAACAAAAGCTGATCAGCAAGGGAGATACAGTGAGCAAGGGGAGATGTGGGGTTGGACGGGATTAGAACCCGTGTAGAACTGATCTTGCAAAGAAATGACATTTGTCTGAAAGTTGATGATTGGGAGGGGGAGGGGGGGGGGGAGAAAACGTTCAAAAGCAGTAGGTGGGGGGAAGTGAGTTGATAGGGTGGAGGTCATTAAAAGACATCAGTTGACGATCACAGTTTACGTTAAATATGATGTGTGTATGCGCAAGGAGGACAGAGTGGAATGGGAGATGGGAGGCGGTTCTCTCTCAAGCTCTTCACTCACCCTTCAGTTCAACGTCTTTTGATGTAAAGTGATAACAAATGGTCGAAATAGCTGTGTGTGTGTGTGTGTGTGTGTGTGTGTGTGTGTGTGTGTGTGTGTGTGTGTGTGTGCGTGCGTGCGTGCGTGCGTGAGCGCGTGTCTGAGCTCTTTTAAGAGTGGATGGCCGATACTACTGAGACCTTTCAAGCCATCTTACATACGAAATCACTGAAAATCAAAATCAAAATTCAAAATGCAACAACAGCAGCAGCAGCAACACTAACAACAATCTGAATGTACAACAGAACTGTTATCTTGCTTCGCCTCTGTATCAAGCTCAGCACAGTGAATAAGTCCATGGCGAGACCTTGAACCCTACAGAAATTCATAGGTCAGAGGTCGAAGTTCAAGGTCTGAACAAGGCGGCAACAGAGCAAGCGTTTTGACATCTTGCTACTCGGAATATGCTTTTCTTCTTCATCAATTTACAACAGTGACTTATTTTGTCAGCAAGCAGCTAACTGAAAGTCAAGGTCAGAGATCATGGTCAAGGTCATGACATCACTCCATATGAGCAGCTTGAATCTTGTATTAAATCTCAGTTAAATTACTCAGTACAACGATTGGTCATGACCTGATCATGAACCCCATTGGATTGCCGTAAGAGAATATAGGTCAAGGTCCACACTTGCTGCTACTAAAAGAGATGCCCTACCAGCCGCCGTGGCGAAGTGGTTAGCGTCGCGGACTCCCGGCTGGGAGGTCGTGGATTCGAATCCCATCAGAGTCATGTGGGTTTTTTCTGCCCCGACCGGCTCCTACCCAGAGTTGAGTTTGCTGCGGACTCAGTTGGGAAGACTGGGACCACACAGTCGAGTTTCATCCACTTAATGGATGCGTTTCTGAGAGTGTTGCTCAAATTTCCTGACCAACACTGCAGGTGCCTGTATCTCTCGGGCCTGGTTGACGCCAGGATATATTATGAAAGGAAGCGTAGAGTACAGCCCTGTCATGTAGTCTCAGACCGAAATGGAAATCCGTAGCATCATCTTAATCATCCTCATTCCATTGATCAGCATTAAAAAAAAAAAATGTCTCAGGTTCTGTGGCCCTTCATGCCCTGCTCTCATGGTGACCTCAATTTCGATGTCCTCTCCACGTCTGTGGCCTTGGTTTGGTTCCGTTGGGGTCTCCGGTATCGGCGAGACCATGGGGGCTGTCGTTGGACGGACGTGGTGGCGCCCTCCGGAGGGAGAGCTCACTCACGCCGGCTCCGCGACTAAGCAATTATTGTCGTCAGTAGGGGACTTAGTAGGTGGTGTCCTGCGTATGTTAGATCAGAACAGGCGCCACTGAACACCACCGAATTGACTCGGCGGCGGTGCAGTGTCTCCTCCGGTGGGTTGCCTCTTGACGACTTGACATTGACTGCTCCCTGTGGATTGCTGGTGCCGGGGGCTGCGGCGGGGCCAGCTGGGCTATGGCTGTGGACGGGGTGTCGGAATGAGCGGTGTGGGTGCACTGCCTCTGAGGTGGCGCAGAGGTTGGGACAACAAAAAAGAAAAAAAAAAAAAAAAGAAAAAAAAAAGAGATGCCCTGCTTTTTTTTTTTTTTTTTTTAAAGTTTTCAGAGTTACTCATGAATCAAAGTGGATGCAAGTCATACTTGTATACACTCAAAACTAGCACTGTATAACCATGTGGACAGGTCCAGTCTCCCCCTCTCTCTCTCGCCCATTCTCTCCCTCCCTCTCCCCGGTTCTCTTCTCTTACATATAAACACGCACATACCTAATCTCTCTCTCTTCTCACACACACATAAACACATATATGCCTAATCCCCCCCCCCCCTCTCTCTCTCTCTTACATGTACACACACACAACACACACACACACACACACACACACACACACCACACACACACACACACACAGTGACACACACACACACACTACACACACTGGACACATGACTGTTTCACAATTTCGCAGATTCTTTGCGACACGATCTAAATTTGACGAACACATTTTCTTTTCTAATCGAGCCAAGTATCACCGCATCATAACAATTACAGCATCTGCATGCTGGAAATAAGAGCAATCGAGAGGGATTGCGATGGTTCCCTCATGCAGCTAGTGAAGGGTTTTCATATTTATATTATATATTTTCCCATTTTCTTCATTTTCATTTTTTTTCCTTTTAATTTCAAGTCTTTGCCAAGTCATTATCGTAATGATGGAAGAATTGCTAACCTGCACTTGTTTTCTCCACTACTTAACTGTTCAGCATTATATATAATATATATATATATATATATATATATATATATAATATATATATATATATATATATATATATATATATATTTGACGAACATATATTTGATACATATATTTAATATATATATACCCAAAAGTCAACAGGTTACATTCTAGCACTATCACTACAACCCAACTCTATCAAACTAAATGCTAGCAATGTAACCACACCCATCTTGCTCTATCAAACTATATATAAACGACATAATTATCCTCTACCCTTCTCTCAAACTCGACACCAGCAGTGTAACTACCCACCAACTCTATTAAACTAAGCGCTAGATACATAACCATGGTCTCCAACTCTTTCAAGCTAAATGCCGGCTACATAACCATGATCTCAGACTCTATCAAGCTAAATTCTAGATACATAACCATAGTCTCCGACTCTGCGGAGCTAAACGCTGGCTATATAACCATAATCTCAAACTCGATCAAGCTAAAGGCAAGCCATATGAACGTAATCCGCAGTTCTATCACCTTCAACGCTAGCAAACGCTAGGAATGTAAGCGGAATCTTCATCAGTTCTATCAAGCCAAGTGCTAGAATCTTCATCAGTTCTATCAAGCCAAGTGCTATATGTAGAAGTGGCCTCGGGGACAAGACACTACGTGTTCTTCTGTCACCCTTTTCTTACACACTCTTACATCTAGGTGTCAACAGTTTACTGCACACTCTATGAAGACCTTGCTCTCTGATTTAACTTTCGCTGCTGACAATTTATTTTTCTCAAACTGTTGGATCACAATAACATGTAGATACTGAATATATTGCTTTACATGTCGTTTCTCCAGATGACTCGGTTCCAGATTTGAACCTGGGGTTTTTCTTTGTACTTCGTTCTTCTGATACTGTCATTCTTCGATTGCCTGGCTCATACTCAACATGACTTTGAGACTTCCTTAAAATTTTTCTTTTTATTGCAAGCAAAAAGTTCTACCATGTTGATTAAAGCGTTCAAAACCGTGCTTAAATGTACTGGGAAAATACGCATTTTGTTTCTGAATCTGCAAGTCTGAGTCCTACTAAAAACCACTAAACAGACGTCATGCTGACAATCCACCTCATATTCACAACCCATTCGGAATCATTTTTCTCTCTCAAGATATTTTCAAATAGAAACTATTTTGTACATAATGAAAGTTGGTAACATGTTCGTGTAAACTAACAGATTGGTGCAAGTATTGAACAATATCATCTACCACACAAAAAGAGCTTCAAATGGCAGATTACCACTGTAATTCACCACAAACAACCAAAAACATGAACTACTCTCTCTCTCTCTCTCTCTGTTTGGTTTCTGTGTCTGACCTTTCTCTCTGACAGCTTGTGCACAATATATACCTCACGAGTTAAATTAAAAGCATAATAACAATAATAATTATGGTATTTATAATGCGCAAAATCTTGATAAAATCAACTCTTAATGAGCAAGGGGGAAAAAAAGCATATTTGCAAGAGCGCCCTTTTGATGAAGGATGGTGATAAGAACACCAATTTTTCAATGATAACAGAACATACTCTTTCAATGTCACACACACACACATACACGCCCACTTACAAGGATCTTTCCTGTTTACATGCAGTCCTCTTAATAGTCACACAACAAGCATTCTCATATCTCTCTTTCTGACTTCGGATGTACTTCTCTTTCCTTTTTTCTTTTTTTTACACTAAAAAACAAAAAAAAACCTCCTCCATTTTTCAGCAACTTACTTCTAACATTTCAGCCTACCCACTTACCACTTTGAACGCTCTCCTTCAGCTTTGGGAGGGAAAAAAGAAGTCGTTATATATCAGCAGCATCAGCTTTCCGTCGCGGAAGTGAAAAGACTTACGGGCACAATCCAAGATGCAGAAAGCCACGCCATCCTGATATGTACATGCTTACCGCTTTCTGTTGGGAGATATGGAAAACTGGCTCACACAATTCTTCAGGTGGGTAAAGTTTGTACAAGCTCACATTTTCTTCAGATGGATGAGCTGGTACATTCTCACACATTCTTCAGATGGGTAAGTTGGTACATTCTCACACATTCTTCAGATGGGTAAGTTGGTACATTCTCACACATTCTTCAGATGGGTAGGTTTGTACATTCTCACACATTCTTCAGATGGGTAGGTTTGTACATTCTCACACATTCTTCAGATGGGTAAGTTTGTACAAGCTCCCACATTCTTCAGATGGGTAAGTTTGTATAAGCTCACATTTTCTTCAGATGGGCAAATTTGTACACACTCACACATTCATCAGATGGGTAAATTTGTAATCGCTCAAACATTCATCAGATGGGTAAATTTGTAATCGCTCAAACATTCATCAGATGGGTAAATTTGTAATCGCTCAAACATTCATCAGATGGGTAAGTCCGTACAGGCTCACTTTCTTCACCTGGGTAAGTTTACACAATTTCACACTCTCTTCAGATGGGTAAGTCTGTACAGGCTCACACACTCTTTAGATGGATGAATCTGTCGTCATTTTTTTCATGGCTCTTTAACGAATCGCAGGGTGGTTCACCCCCCTCCCCCCAACCCCCCGCAGCGTTGTTAGCATTTCCGTCCAATGTGATGACCATTACACTGACAATGATGTTCACACTTCCATTCTGCACAATTCCTCTAGTGATGTCTCCGTTTCTTCCAGCGAGTTTCTGGTCCCACCGGTCCCTGTCGTCGCTCAGATGAATCCCTGGCTTCTTTGATCTTTCGGGCCATACAGCAGGCGAAGATGATTCCAAAGATCTGAAACATTGGAGGGGAACGGTTGTCTGCTTAGTGGTCACTCTTCAAGCAACAACAAACAAAAACACACAAAAAAGCAAACATTTCAACCTTACAACCTCTCAGATGTTTTTTGAATTTATTACAAGATTTCCTGCTGAAAATGGGTTAGTTTTGATTTTGAATAATAGTCATGAATATGTTAACATCGATGATATAATGGTAGAGACCGACGGTTTTTCTTAGAACTCCATATGCTTGCCGCATTACAATAGAATGGTCATCAAGATGTTGCATTACCATCTCGAACACAGACACACACACATAGATGGGCGCATGCATGCTGCAGGCGGAGATGGACAGACACAGACCTTGAGTAAGCTGCAAATAATTACTAGAAATGTACATGCATTGCATGACATAGCCATGCTTGCTGTTTCTGCGTCAAGGGCGAGTTTCTAGTGTGTCACAAAAGTTATTCCTCCACCACATGGGAATGAAATGCCAGCAACACAACACACTGCAACCAAATACAACACCGAACAACAGAAGACAGCAACACACCGCACTACATGTTGAAAAATACACTACAATACAAACGCATAACACAGGGAAAGACCAGATCACACCACACCATACCCCAACACCAACAGATCACACCACACCATACCACAACACCAACAGACCACACCACACCATACCACAACACCAACCGATCACACCACACCATACCAAAACACCAACAGATCACACCACACCATACCACAACACCAACCTGTAAGCAGCAGAACCCGAGGCCCACCCCGCCAATCAGGATGAGATGGGACTTCAGAAACAACTCCAGACTGTTCCAGCAACCCTGAAACCAGGCGCATAATTGATGGAATGACCACACTACCATTTCAAAGGCAGCTTCTTTCTGTGAGAGAGCGAGTTCATTAATTTAGAGTCTGTTCACACTT
>CM031616.1:7632060-7636944 GCA_018398815.1 Conus ventricosus
AGAATGATGATGATCATGATTACAGTCATGGAGAAAGAACAAGAGGAAGAAGAACAATTAGACGATGACGAAGACAGGGGAAAAGGAAACGTTGAAAAGAAAGGGAGTGGACGAAGATGAGGGATGAGAAGATGAAGAAGAGGAAGAAGGGGAAGAAGGGAAAGAATGGAGAGGAGGGGAAGAATGCAGGAGGAGGGGGGGGGGGGCAGGAAGACCTGGAGGGAGGAGAAACGCAGGCTAGACGAAGGATGGAGCGAAGAAGTGGAAATGAGGGAAGAGGGGAAGAAGGGGGAAGGAAAGAAAATGAAAAGTGGCAAGACAAGGGGGGGGGGGGGGGGGGGGGGGGGGAGGGGGGGGTGGGGGGGGGGGGGGGGGGGGGGGGTGGGGGGGGGGGGGGGGGGGGAAGGTGAGGGGATGAAGGGAGGTGGAGAGTGCAGGAGGGAGAAAGGTGGCATAACGGAGGAGGCGGAGGGAGGGAGTGAAGGGTGCAGGAACGGAGAAGGGATAAAAAGCGGACATGGATGGGAAAGACAGAAAGGATAAGGGAGAAGACAAAAAGGGAACGGAGGTGTGTGTAGAGGGGAAGGGGGGGGGGGGGGGGGGGGGGGGGGGGGGGGCAGGAGAGGACAGGAGGAAGAAGGATGGAAGGAAAATAAAAAAAAAACGTGCAAAGGAGAGGGAGGGAGAGGTCAAAAAAAGGGGAGAGAAGAGGAAGGGAGGGAGGGGGGGCGGTGGTGGAAGAGAGGAAGAAGGAGGAGAGGAAAGGGATGAAAGAGATAGAAGGACCAGAGGGTGTGGAGGTGTATGGAGATGATGGAAAAAGACAGGGGAAAAAAGAAGGAATGGCGAAGAACGAATAAGAGCAGAAAGAACGAAGAATGGGGGGGAACAGGAATGAATGATTAGAAAGAGGAAAAAAAGAAGAAGAAAAAAAGGAAACGTAGAAGAAGAGCCACAGAACCAGAGTGCTGCTGTCTCTGTCCCAAACTGACCCGTCACACAAGGCTGTGTTGTGTTCCATCGGGGAAAAAAGGAATGGACGACCCAAGAAGCAACAAGTTCAAAAAAAGAAGAAGAAACAGAAAAATGTTGTTTTTTCACTGGAAAAGAGCACAGGACGGAAGAAGACGAAAGAGCAGCGGATGAAATAATAAAAAACAAAAATAGTAATACTGATGTGGATGATAATAACAACAACAATAACAATAATAATAATCATAATAAGATGATAGTAGTAACAGTACTGAGTAGTAGTAGTAGCAGTAGTAGTAGTAGTAGTCATCACACAGCATCTACAGAGCGCCTTGGCAAAGGTTCCAGGCGCTGACAATCTACGCTCTCTAGTCATCTAGTCAATATCGTTCACTCAAGTTTCCTTACTACCTTCCTTCATTCTTTCCATTTCTCAGGCAGGGAGGGTGCATGCTGTGTGCAACGTGTCGTCCCCTACCCAACCCGGGCCGAACTGGCCGATGAAGTCAAGATGACCCAAGAACCACCACTCACGTCTTCCTGCATGCTGTCCACGGCGTGGGGTCACCCCTGGGGATTTGCCGTAAGCCCTCCATCATCGTCTGGTTCAGGTTTCTGGCCAGTTCCTCGCGGATCTGTGGTTCACACGTGCATGGATGAATGAATGCATATACCTTTCAACTTCACTGAGGGGAAACATTGGGGAGGGGAAGGGAGAGAGAAGACCGGGGGGGCGGAAGGTGAGAGGGATGGAATGGGGAAGGGGAGGGGAGGGGACGACAAAAAAGAACACTAGGGATGAACAGGGGGAGGGGGGGGGGGGATGAGAAGAAGGTCCAGGGGGGTGAACAGAGAGACAGAACTTGGCTTTCCAGATGCGTGCAATTAAAACAAATCAAAGACTAAAATGCAAACAAATGCAAACAACTACACTGGGGATAAAAAAAAAGAAGAAAGAAAATGATATACTTTTCAACATACTGATTTCAAATTTATAATTACTCCAATTCTTTACATCTAAAATACAGAATTTATTTTTTAATGGACGGAGGTGGCGCGGGGGGGGGGAGGGGGGGGGGGAGGCTATAAATGCTTACACGTGAGCTTCCCACTTGGGTCCCATCCCCACACTTCCCCTTCTACACCCCTTCTCCTCTGTCCATACTTCCCCTCTACACCCCTTCTCCTCTGTCCATACTTCCCCTTCTACACCCCTTCTCCTCTGTCCATACTTCCCTTCTACACCCCTTCTCCTCTGTCCATACTTCCCCTTCTAACACCCTTCTCCTCTGTCCATACTTCCCCTTCTACACCCCTTCTCCTCTGTCCATACTTCCCCTTCTACAACCCCTTCTCCTCTGTCCATACTTCCCCTTCTACACCCCTTCTCCTCTGTCCATACTTCCCCTTCTACACCCCTTCTCCTCTGTCCATACTTCCCCTTCTACACCCTTCTCCTCTGTCCATACTTCCCCTTCTACACCCCTTCTCCTCTGTCCATACTTCCCCTTCTACACCCCTTCTCCTCTGTCCATACTTTAAAAAAACCACAAACTTCTCAAAACAGGACAGAGGAATACAACTTTAAGCCAATTTATAAAAAAAAATCACCTAGTATATACACACACACACACACACACACACACACACACACACACACAACACACACAACACTCTACACAAACAGAACCACTGTTCCAAACCCACCCGCTTCTGCACCTACTTCATCACCTCCCCCAACCACTCCACTCTCTCTTTCTCTCCATCTCCTCAATCTAACCCAGCCAGAGAAGGAAAAAAAAAAAAAAAAAAAAACCCACCAGCCTAATCACCCGCACGCTCGCACGACCGCTCACACACACACACACACACACACACACACACACACACACACAACCACCACACACACACACACACACACACACACACCACACACACACACACACACAGAGCACATCACAGCACAAACAGAATCAACCACCGTTCCAAACCCACCCCACATCCATACCTCCTCCACCAACCCCCCTCCCCCACTCCACTCCCACTCTCTCTGTGTGTTCTTAAAACAAAATCTGTGATATTTCAGACAGCTCGTATGTAAACTTGCGACGCCAGCCTACGAAGCTAACAAACCCCCCTACTCCTCTCTCTCTCTCTTCTCTCCCCCCCCCCCCCCCCCCCCCCCCCCCCCCCCTGCCTGCCCCCACCCCCCCCCAACCACCTCCCCAGACCCTCCCACCCCCTCACCACCCCCCCACCCCCCCCCCCCACTTTTGAGTTTCTCAAAGAGATTAAACCCCATTTGCTATCTTTATTTTAAGTTTTTACTCAAGAAAGATTTTAGCGAAGTTTCTGGTGCGTGTTTAGAGGGTGTCTTTTAAAGAGATGCGTGAAAGGCGGATTTTTTTTTTATGACTTGAGTTGATTTTATCGTAGTGACAGCCCTGATATGGCCCTTTGCGGTCGGCTGGGCTATAAGCAACATTACCTTACCTTACCTTACCCCCCCCTCTCTCTCCCCTCCCTCTCTCTCTCTCCCTCTGTCTCTCTCAACTCTCCTTCTCCTCAACCCAACCCAACCAACCCGAGGACGAAAAAAAACAACCCCCCCCCCCCCCCCCCCCCCCACACACACACACACACACAAAACATACAAACAAAAGAAACAGCAACCCCAAAAACCGCCACAACCACCACCACACCACCAGCAACTCACCGCACTCTCGTACATGTAGGCCAGCACCCCGGAGACGGCCTCCATGACGAAGATGAGCAAGAGCAGGAAGGCGAAGAGCACCAGGCAGCAGCGCACCTCCCTCAGGGCCCCAGGCAGCCAGCAGCCCCCACCAGCATGATCAGGCCGCCGATAGACAGGAAGAGGAAGGTGGTGGCCGAGTAGGTGTGGTTGCCCAGAGGCTGATGTAGTGGTGCTTGCTGACCAGCGCCCACAGGCCCACCCCCAGAAAGGTCGGGCCCCGTCAGCTGCCCACAAGGATCACAGGTGGCTCGGTCGGTCGGTCAACCCCATTGAGCACGTTGCGTTGCAGCGCGCGGGTGTAAGGGTGTCGTGTGTGTGGGATGGGGGTTGGGGGATGTGTGTGTGTGTGTGTCACTGTGTGTGTATGTGTGTGTGTGTGTGTGTGTGTGTGTGTGTGAGAGAGAGAGAGAGAGAGAGAGAGAGAGAGAGAGAGGGTTTTTGTGTGTGCGAGAGAGAGAGAGAGAGAGAGAGAGAGGAGAGAGAGAGAGAGAGAGTGTGTGTGGTGTGTTGTGTGGTGTGTGTGTGTATGTGTGCATATGTGTGTTTGCGTGCGTGTGTTTGTGTATGTGTGTGTGAGTGCGACTGTGTGTGCGCGCGCGTGTGTGTGAGTTTGTGTATGTGTGTGAGTGCAATCATGTGTGCATATGTATGTGTGTGTGTGTGTGTGTGTATGTGTGTGTTTTGTGTGTGTGTGTGTGTGTGTGTGTGTGTGTGTGTGTGTGTGTGTGTGTGTGTGTCTGACTCTGTGTGGAACGGTCTTTAACAGCAAGCCCTAATGCAAACTGTTGACACGACCTTACATATATATATCATTTGGGACGCGCAACCTGCACTGGTCGATCTGGGACGTTATGTGTGAGAAGGGGGCGGTAAACACACACACCGTACGAGGAATAAATGAAGCCAGAGTATTCTCCCTTCCCCCTTTCTCCAAGCCGTTCGTACGGGTTTAATTAATTCTCCCCTCGAACTCTCTCCCACCATAACCTTGTCCCCTTTGGGGAACAACGAGGGAGGCTATGCGGCGGAATATGGGGAGCAGTGGGTGTGATTAGACACGTGTGAAAATACATGGGTATGGAGTATATAGGTGTTTGTTTTATTTAGGTGAATGAGTGGAAGACACCACAGTGGGAGACTAGGGGGGGGGAGTG
>CM031616.1:7642044-7649544 GCA_018398815.1 Conus ventricosus
AGACGTCTTTCGTGTACGAAAAAGAAAAAGGTGTGTGTGTGTGTGTGTGTGTGTGTGTGTACTGTGTGTGTGTGTGTGTGTGTGTGCGTGCGTGCGTGCGTGCGTGCATGCGTGCGTGCGTGCGTGCGTGCGTATGTATGTGTGTGTGTGTTTGTGTGTTGAACAATTAAGTAGTGGGGGAAAACGAGTGCAGGTTAACGATTCTTCAGTCATTATAGTAATGACTTGGCAAAGATTAGAAATTAGAAGAAAAAAAAATGGGGGGGGGGGGGGGGGACGAGGGAGGGGGGGGGGTGTTGAAGATGAAGAAAATGGGAAAATATATTATAAATATAAATAAACCTTCACTAGCTGCATGAGGGAACCATCGTAATCCCTCTCAAAGGCAGATCTTTCGTCTACGAAAAAGAAAGGTGTGTGTGTGTGTGTGTGTGTGTGTGTGTGTGTGCGTGTGAGTGTGTGTGTGTGTGTGTGTGTGTGTGTGTGCGTGTCCGCGCTCGTGCGTTTCCTTTCTTTCTTTTTTCTTTTTCTTTTTTTCCTTCTGCTTCCTCTCACAAAATACAAGAAGGCGTGCCTAGATTTGATGGAAGAGGGGGATGGGGTGGGTGGAAGAAAAAAAAGTTATTTACACCAGTGCACTTCCTCCACCACCCCCCTCCCTGTGTGTGAGGGGGGTATGTGGGTGTCCGTCCCCTTCTACTGTGAATGTGTGTGTGTGTGTGTGAGAGAGAGAGAGAGAGAGAGAGAGAGAGAGAGAGAGAGAGAGACAGACAGACAGACAGACAGACAGACAGACAGAGACAGAGAGAGAAAGAGAGAGCTTAAGTTTCGTCAATGCTTGAAAATTTGTTTTGTTTTTGTTTTTGTTTTTTAAAGTTTGGGCTACAATTGACAAACAAGTAGTTTTGGAGTGTTATTCAAAAGTATTTGTTCAGCTAAGAGTAAGGGGACATTGGGGGCTGGGGGCGAGTAAAGAGGAGGGGGAGGGGAGGGGATGGGCCCGAAGGAGGGTGGGGAGGGGGTGGAGCTAATGGTGTTTTGGGCTAATCTTGGAGCAAAGTCGTCTTGACCTAGCAACCTAGTGAGAAGATGTGTGTGTGTGTGTGTGTGTGTGTGTGTGTGTGTGTGTGTGTGTGTGTGTGTGTGTGTGTGTGGCCTTGTGGCCCAGTTTGTTTTCCCAATGGGGAAACTGAAACCGCGATTTCAGCGAAAGAAGAGAAATGGAGAAAAGAAAGAAAGAAAGAAAAAAAAAAGAAAAGAAAAAAAAGGAGGGCAGATTAAACTAAACTCTGCAGATCGGGTAGGAACAGGGACGACGAGGTCCCAAAAAACGAAGTTGTTTTCTCAGCCTGTGTGTGTTGCTGCAAAGCGCTCTCTGTGTCTGTCTGCCTGTCTGTCTGTCTGTCTCTCTCTCTCTCTCTCTCTCTCTCTCTCTCTCTCTCTCTCTCTCTCTCTCTCTCTCTCTCCCCCAAAGCTTTGATATGATCTGTCACTGTCTGTCTCAGTGCCTTTGTCAGGGAACAGTTAGTGTTTGTAGAGCTCTCAGCAAACTGCCAATCTGGGTGTGCGACAGGTATACGTGTGTGTGTGTGTGTGTGTGTGTGTGTGTGTGTGTGTGTGTGTGTGTGTGTGTGTGTTGTGTGTGTGTGTGTGCGCGCGCGCGCGCGCGCCTACCTGTTTGCATGTCAGTGTATCTGAGGTCCAGATGATGTGGAAGTTGGGTATACATTGGGGAAATCAATTTGTTTTGCTGAATGCCTGGCCGTTGTGTGGGTTGACTCATTAATTACACCCCCACCACCACCATCCCCGCCTCCTCCGCCCCTCTTTCCGTCATTCTCTCTTTTTCCACTTCTGGCTAATACTTTCTTTTCAGGTTTTGTTCGTCTTCTCATGTGTCTGTCTGCCTGTGTATTTATCTATCTGTCTGTCTGTCTGTCTCTCTTGTTTTGTTTGTTTATGTGTCTGTCTGTGTATCTATCTATCTATCTATCTATCTATCTATCTATCTATCTATCTATCCATCCGTTTGTCTATCAATCTCTCTGTCTGTCTGTCTGTCTGTCTGTCAGTTGTCTCTGTCTGTCTGTCAGACCTGTGTGTGTGTGTGTGTGTGTGTGTGTGTGTGTGTGTGTGTGTTGTGTGTGAGAGAGAGAGAGAGAGGAGAGAGAGAAGAGAGAGAGAGAGAGAGATCGGCGTGGGAGGACGGGTCATAAGAATAACCGACCGGATAAAATGCGACG
This sequence comes from Conus ventricosus, assembly GCA_018398815.1. Lineage (NCBI taxonomy): Eukaryota > Metazoa > Mollusca > Gastropoda > Neogastropoda > Conidae > Conus > Conus ventricosus. The sequence continues at coordinate 7,644,288 of CM031616.1, forward strand.
AAAAAAAAACCCACTAAAGAAAAGATGACAATGGCTCCATCCTTCCTCCGCCCGTATCTCCCCCCCCCCCCCCCCCCCCCCCCCCCCCCCCCCCCCCCCCCCCCCCCCACCCTTTCTCACTCCACCTGTCTTTTGCACCCTCTCCGACTCCTCCCCCCCTCCCTCCCACCCGTCCCTCTCCCCCTTCTTTTTACCCATTTTCCCCCCTTCCACCTATCTGAACCACCTCCTCCATCACTCAGCAACATTGCAAAACAACACACACACCACACACACACACACACACACACAATGGTGCAATACCACAGAAAACAACAAAAGACTGATTCCTTTGGAGGTCAAGTTGTACATATATACACGTGTACAGCAGTAGGCCCATTAGGCACAGTGTGGGCCAGTTGTACATATATATTATATATATATATATATATATATATATATATATATATATATATGTGGGCCAGTTGTACATATATATATTATATATATATATATAATATATATATATTATATATATATATATATTATATATATTATATATACACGTGTACAGCAGTAGGCCCATTTAGGCACAGTGTGGGCCAGAGTTGTTACATATATATATATACACGTGTACAGCAGTAGGCCCATTAGGCACAGTGTGGGCCAGAGTTGTACAAATATATATATATACACGTGTACAGCAGTAGGCTCATTAGGCACAGTGTGGGCCAGAGTTGTACAAATATATATATACACGTGTACAGCGTAGGCTCATTAGGCACAGTGTGGGCCAGAGTATGTGTAATGCTACGCAAGTTCTCCGCCACAAAAGAGACCAGCAGCCCGCCCGCACGCTGCGGCGAACGGAGGATTAGATGGAGGTCTTGCTGTTGTATTGTGCCGACTCTCCGGACGATGTGCTGACGACCTTGCCAGATGTGTTAGCTAGCCAGCCACAGAGAACGAGAGAGGCGACACAAGGAATCACTGTGAGACGTTCGTTGGTGGGAAAGGTTTTTTTTGGAGGGCGAAGGGGGTGGGGAGAGAGAGAGAGGGAGAGGAGAGAGGAGAGGGAGGGCGGATGGGGGGGGGGGGGGGAGGGCGGAGAGAGCCAGGGGGGCCGCGTTGGTGAGGCAACGATTGGGTGGATGGAAGGAGCGGGAGGGGTTGGGGGGGGGGGGGGGAGGGGGGGAGAGAAGAGCGGTTTTGAAAATAAAAGTGAAGATTTGTCAAGCCCTGCTGTACAGTTAGTTCTTCTTCTTCTGGAAGTCACTGGTTCAATCGCACCGCCATGAGATGTCCCACCTGAATTGAATTTCTGAGGGAGATGAGCATTTTTCATCTGATCTAAAAAAATTATGGAAGAAAGATGTTTAACGAAGTTTCTGTGACGTTTTTTTTAGGTGTATTTTAAAGAAATATGTGAAAGGTTTTTTGTTTTTTTATTTTGTGGCTGGTGAGCTGACGTCAACGTGCTGACAGCCCTGATATGGCCTTTGCGGTCGGGCTGTAAGCAGCATTACCTTTACATTACCACGCACCCCCATCCTGAATCGCACAGATTTCAGTGTTCCCAGACCAAAGAGATCTTTTCAAAACTGGTTTCTTTTTCAGTGGCAGCAAAGAATGGAACATGCTTGCAGCAGTACGGCCGTAGCATTCCGGCATTATCAACGTTCAAACATGACACTGAATTAATAATATAATAATAATGATAATGTATAGATTTTATATAGCGCAATTCTTGGGATCAACTCATTGCGCTCAACACACACTCAAACACTCGCACTAACATGTGTTCACACACACACACACACACACACACACACACACACACACACACACACACACAACCTACCGACACAGGCGCACTTATCAAGTTCAACGGTTCAAGCGTAAACAATACAGTTTTGCATGCAGTACATATAAAGTCAGGTCAGAATAATAGACACAGCATTAATGGTTGAAGAAGGCTTTCCTAAAGAAGTATGTTTTTAACTCTGACTTGAATTTAGATAATGTAGGCAGATCACGTAAGCTGTCAGGAAGAGAATTCCAAAGAGTGGGCGCACTAAGCTAAATGCTCTCTCACGACTGTCTTCAACGAGCGCCTAGGAATTTTCAGAAGTTTTGAGAAGATGATCGAAGAGACCGAGAAGTTTGATAGGTGGACAGAGAAGCAGAAAGATACTGTGGGAGTGTCCCATCAAAGTAACGATAGGCAAAGACTGCAATTTTGAACTGCCATCGATATTTGATGGGAAGCCAGTGGAGTTCACGCAACAAAGGTGTAATATGCTCGTTTTTACGCTTTTTGAGCACAAGCACTTCTGTTTCATACGCATGACTGACGTGCCTGCAGAAAATGAACGCAGGTACGCTCTGTTGAATGGTGTAGATGATGTATAAACTATGATGAAACGAATTTGAGAGGTGTGTGTGTGTGTGTGTGTGTGTGTGTGTGTGTGTGTGTGTGTGTTCCGTGCGTGCGTGCGTGCGTGCATGTTTGCCTATGGTTTCAGATACGAAAATCATTGGTAATATATTTTAAATTACAAAATCGACATCACGGTTTTTCAAGGTACATAATATATTTTTGGAATTTACGTTCCTTTTGTTTTTCCCAGGACTTTATTTTACACATTGGCGGTTGTCTTCGTTTTTGTCTTCTTTTCGTTGTTTTGTGTGTGTATAGTTCTGGTTGTCAGAATTGCAAAAATGTCTTTGATAAGTGAGCCTGGTTTCTTGCTCCATTAAAGATTCATTCATTCATTCGCTTATTCATTTATTTCTTCTTCTTCGTCTTCTTTTTCTTCCTCTCCTTCTTCTTCTTCTTCTCCTCTTCTTCCTCCTCCTGCTTTTTGTCCTTCATCATCATCATCTTTTTTTTCTCTCTCCCAACCCAACCCTCCCCCTCCTCGGGGGCAACCGGGAGCTTTTCTCCGCAGTCGCCGTCTAGAAATTCTGTGTTAGTATTTACTCCGTTCTGCCACTCTCATTGACTACCTATGTTTTTTTTTTCTTCATTCTTTATGTCGTCCATTTCTTTTCTGCTTTTGTGGCCCATTCATGTCTTTGGTCTTAACACTCCGGACACTTTTGTTCACCTTTCGGTTTATAGGACGCGTGTTTTGTTGTTGTTGTTGGTACCTGACCAATGGGTGCTAAGCTAGAGATGGTCGACAGTTCAGAATGGATAATAGTTCTCTGTTCTGCGGTGATTTTTTTTTTTTTTTTTAATCTCGGTGGCCTCTTCTTGTGTTTTGTGGGGCTCTGTAACGTTTCTTCCTTTCTTTCTTTGTTTAAAACTAATTATTTAATCTGGGTTGAAAAATGAAGCGAAATGGGTGACGCTCTGAGCTCGGCCTTAATGTAAGTAAATCTTTATTTAAAAAAAAAAAAAAAGTGCTTGCAAGAACTCCACCAGACAACATTGACAAACGAATCACAAGACAAAACACGACGCGTTTTGACCTCTTAGGTCTTCTCAGGGCACGATAAACAACACTCAGGACCACGAAAATGGAGGACAAGCGATCACTTGTCATATTTGGCGCAAGATAGGCGTTGAATCAGTTCATGTGAGTAGTTTTAGCTGCCATGAAGACCAAATAGCCCATGCTGTATCCTACGAGATGCGAAGACCATCATCCGCAGCCAGTTCAGGACAGCATGAGAGAAAGACTACAGGTGGAGGTAGAGAAGGATGACATTCACCATCTTGAGCGTGCCCAACAAGTCGCCATCTCAGACTAAAACTGGACACTGTCAGTTGCTCTCCCACCTCTATCGCCTGAATATATCGCACACAGATGAGTGCCATGTGGTACTGGCCCACAAAACCCAGCCCACGTACTTCAGTCCTGTCCCACTTCGACAGCCTGCGGCGTGAGTTCTGCCCGGTGCAGTGGAACTCCAAGAAAAGCTGTGGGGAACGGCGGACTCACTCCGACAGACCGCCTGACTTTGCCAAGCTTCCGGACTTTGTATCTGACCAGCATGACCAGGGAACGCAGAAGAAGAAGAAGAAGCTGCCATGATGTTATTGCTGTGAAGACCACAGCTGTAATGTGTTCTTTGAGTCGTAGCTCTGCTGGTGTGTGTGTGTGAGTGTTGCTTTCTTCTGTTCGGGGAGACGGCCAGACAGGACCGTGCAGCAGAGTGTCGGGTTGTGTCGGTGCGCCGTCGCCGTTGGCGCAGACATTTTGATACTGACCCGTGGCATTTTTGGCCAGGGATCGATGCACCCGCAGGACGTGTGTCGATCAGCCGCCGATGTCGATCCATGGTGACGAGTTGCTAGGGCGGTCATGACATCGCACCACGTTTTGCCCGTTCACGTGTCGCGCAACTAGTGTTTCATTCAATCGCGTTTCAGCCACTGACGGTTTTTTCGCCAAGCGTTTGGACTAATCACGTTTCATCCAGTATGTTTTTACTCCCGCATGTCTCTCACGTTTCGCCCCCAAATGAGGTATAATCAAGATGAATAAAATAATTCACTCTCTTTCTCTGTCTCTCCCACCATCCATCCCCCCTCTCTCTCTCTCTCTCTCTCTCTCTCTCTCTCTCTCTCTCTCTCTCCTCTCTCTCTCTCTCCCACCCTCTCCCCCCCCCAAAAAAAAAAAATCTCTGCTCGTAGTTTACTTTTTTCTATCACTCTCTTTGACTGCCTAGAGTTTTTTCCCCCATGCTTTAAATGTCCATTTTTATGCTTTTGCCGCCATTCATTTGTCTGTGGTCTTAACACTTGGGATACGTTTCGTCCTACCCTCCGGTGTATAGGACGCGTGTTTTGTTGTTATCTGGCCTTCATGTCAGTAGTTCAGCTGCCATGATGTAATTGCTGTGAAGACCCAGCTGTACTGTGGGTTTCCCTTTATGTCGTAGCTCTGCTGTGTGTGTGGAGCTTTTTTTTGTTAATTGCTGTGTATATCATAGCTGTACTGTGTTCTTTGATGTCGTAGCTCTGCTGTGTGTGTGGAGCTTTTTTCTGTTAATGGCTGTGTATATCATAGCTGTACTGTGTTCTTTGATGTCGTAGCTCTGCTGTGTGTGGAGCTTTTTTCTGTTAATTGCTGTGTATATCATAGCATGTACTGTGTTCTTTGATGTCGTAGCTCTGCTGTGTGTGTGGAGCTTTTTTCTGTTAATTGCTGTGTATATCATAGCTGTACTTGTGTTCTTGATGTCGTAGCTCTGCTGTGTGTGTGGAGCTTTTTTCTGTCAATTGCTGTGTATATCATAGCTGTACTGTGTTCTTTGGTGTAGCTCT
>CM031616.1:7654544-7692044 GCA_018398815.1 Conus ventricosus
TCTTTGCTTTCTTTGATGATTTTTTTTAGCCACTTCGGATTGGACGTGTGTATTTTTGTGTTCTCTCCCCTGCTTATGGTGCTGTGCTAGGTCCAAACGGAGGCGAGTCCGTTGTGTCGCGATGTTACCAGTTCTAAATTGATGGAGGTGACTTTTTGTCGGCCTGTGTTTCCCTGTGCCCGTTCTAAAAGATAGTAAAACATTTTGTCCGCTTCCTTGTGCGGTATCAGACCTGTTGTGAAAGGGGAATGCTGCTGCTGTTGTTTTTGTCTGCTTTGTTGGTTTTACAGTTCTTGGAGGTGTGCCAGTTTTCAAAGGCGCATTTGTATGGGCTGTTTGGTGTTTTTACAGTTTTAGAATAGGCCGTGTTTGTATTCTGATCGCTTTTTTTTTAGTAGTTTAAAAAGAAGGCCCTGTTTGTCCTCTCATTGTTGCTTTTTCACTTTCGAAAGGAGGGGTTTTCTGTATGCTTCTTGCCACTTCATCAGTTTTGAAAGGATAGGCTAGATTGTTTTTTTTTTTTTTCTTTTTTTTTTTTTTTTCTCTCAGGTTTATCTGCTTTTGGTGGTTTACCAGTTCTTAAAGGAGGTCCAGTTCTTGTGTGCTCTTCGGCGCTTTAGCAGTTCAAAAGGCGGTGGATTGGGGTCCAACCTTTGATGGTGCCTTGCTGGTTTTCAAAGTAAAATGAATTTAGAGGTGTAAGTGGTGGTCCATTGTATTGCTACTGCTATTTTTTTTTAAAGTTCTAAATATCAGGTCCATGTTTATCAGCTATTTTGTTGGTTCACAGTGAGTGCTAAAAAGAAGGTGGATTCGTGTCAGCTGTTTGCGGCTTAACCAACGCTGAAGAGGAGGTTCATCATCGTCTGCTATGAAGCACCTTACCCGGGTCCGAAAAAGACGACCATTTTGTCAGCTATTTAGTTGTTTTGATTACTTACAAAAGGATGACCATTAATCCTTTGTTTAGTGCTTTACTGGTTCTTAAAAAAAAAGGAAGAAGAAGAAGAAGAAAGAAACAGGGCTAATTTCTGTTGAAAATAAAATGAGGCAGGGAACAGTAAACAATAAACAAGTAGGGTAACTCTTATGGGGGCAAGAGTTACCTACTTGCTTATTGTTCATAGTTTTTTTATAGGCTCATTTCTGTTTGCGGTCGGCGCGTGACCAGCCCCAAAATGAGGTACATTTTGGTCTGCTGTCTGGTGCTTTTTTAAATCAACAGGTGAAGTTTTACCTGCTAGGTCGGTAATTAATCAATTAACAGAGAAGCCCGATTTGTTCGGCCGGTGGTGTCGGAGCCTGCGTCACCTGGACGAGGAACATGGAAGAGGGTGAGAGAACCGTTGTATTCATCTCTCTCTCTCTCTCTCTCTCTCTCTCTCTCTCTCTCTCTCTCTCTCTCTCTCTCTCTCTCCGTCTGTCTGTCTCTTCTCTCTTGTGTACCTTCTATGTTAATGTTAAATGTCATGCTTTGCTTCTCCCTCCCGCTCCCCCCACCCCTCCCTCACTCTGTCCCTCATTGCTTTTTTTCCCTCTCTCTCTCTCTGTCTCACTCTCTCTCTCTCTCTCTCTCTCTCTCTCTCTCTCTCTCTCTCTCTCTCTAATGCCCTATCCCCGCCCCCACCCCCATCCCCACCATTTCCCACACCCTTCTGTCTGTGTTCCCCTTTTGTACATTAGTTTTGTTTCATTTGGTATTATTATATTTCAGAATGTACATCTTTTTTCTTTCTTTTTTTTTCTTTTGGCCCCGGAGGCCAGGATGTAAAAAAGCAGTTATGCTTACTCCACTACCCTCTGAAAATGAATTCGTTCGTTCGTTCTCTCTCTCTCTCTCTCTCTCTCTCTCTCTCTCTCTCTCTCTCTCTCTCTCTCCTCTGTGAGTGTGTGTGTGTATACTGTACTGCGCTCTTGTGCTTTTTTCTTGATTGTGTTGGTGTTCATTTTCACGAGTGGGTTCTTCTTCTTCTTCACTGAAGTCGCAGTTTAAACGTTTTGTTGTTGTTGTTAACCAGAAGTGTTGCTTTTTTAATCTTGGTTCTCGTTTTAAAACCGCGGTTCTTCTTGTTGACTTGTGGCTCTTGTAGTTAACGTGTGGTTCTTGTTTACCCACCGTGTGTGTGTGTGTGTGTGTGTGTGTGTGTGTGTGTGTGTGTGTGTGTGTGTGTGTGTGTGAGAGAGAGAGAGAGAGAGAGAGAGAGAGGGAGAGAGAGAGAGAGAGACCTTGTGGTTTGTGTTACACTGCGGACCTCTTCACCATGTGGCTCTTGTTACCATGTGGTTTTCGTTACTCTCTGTTTTTTGTTTGTTTTTGTTTTTTAGGTACCCTATGGTTTTGGTACCGCTGTGGTTTTTGAGGGACTTGTTGCCATAGTTTTCCCACACGTTACTCTGATTGTTCTAGTATTGTTACAATGTGGAGGTTCTTGCCATTCGGAACTTCGAATTCCTGCCACTCTTTCTCCCCCCCCCCCCCCCCCCCCCCCCCCGCTTCCTCGTGCGCGCGCGCGCGTGTGGTGTGTGGTGTGTGTGTGTATGTGTGTGTGTGTGTAATGTGAGATTCCTCTTATACTGTGTTATGTTATTGTTATTCTCTCTCCTCTCTCTCTCTCTCTCTCTCTCTCTCTCTCTCTCTCTCTCTGTGTGTGTGTGTGTGTGGTGTGTGTGTGTGTGTGTGTGTGTGTGTGTGTGGTGAAGTTGTGGTTATTGTTGTTTGTAAGGCTCTTGTGGTTATTGTTAAAGTGTTTTTCTAGTTATTGTGTGGTGGGTTAGCGTTACCTTGTGATTCTTTATGACCTCTGGTGCTTGTTAGTGTTGCCATGGAGTTCTTCCTCTTGGCCCCTCTCTCCCCATTTTCTCTCTCTCTTTTCTCTTGCCCCCCCCCCCCCCCCCCCCCCCCCCCCCTCCGCCCTTCTGTTTCTTCTCTCTCACTATCTCTCCTTTTCAAACACACAATCATGTACAAAACACAGGCACAGTACACACACACACACACGCACGCACGCACGCACACTTTTCTCTTCTTTCCCTTTTCTTTCTCTTCTCTTTCGCTTTCTATGTCCGTCTGTCTGTTTGTCTCTCTTTCTGTCTCTCTGTCTGTCTCTATCTCTCTGTCTCTGTCCTGTCTGTCTGCCTGTCTGTCTCTCTCTCTCTCTCTCTCTCTCTCTCTCTCTCTCTCTCTTTCTCTCCCCCCCCCCCCCCCTCCCCCCCCTCAAGTTCACCCGGTTGGAACTGTTTTTAGTGCTGTACAAGATGCGCTCTTCCTTTCTTCCTGTCCTCCTGGTGCTGGAGGATAACCACAGACATGGTTCTCACTGTAAAGTTTGTCATTTACACCACCCATCCCCTTCCTTCCCCTGTCTGTCCCTTTCCCCTCTGTGTATGGAAGGCGCGTGTGTGTGCGTGTGTGTCGGGGTGGGGTGAAGGGGGGTGAGATTCGGAGGGGAGAGGGGAGTTAGAATGTAACTTGTCTCTGTTTGAAATATTGCTGTCGGTTGCCCTCCCTCCTCTCTCTCTGTGTCTCTCTCTTTCTCTCTGTCTCTGTCTCTGTCTGTCTGTCTGTCTGTCTGTCTGTCTGTCTGTTCTGTCTGTCTCTCTCTCTCTCTCTCTCTCTCTCTCTCTTCTCTCTCTCTCATCTCTCTTCTCTCTCTCTCTCTTAGAAAGAGGCGTGGTTCGTAGTTTAGTTCTTTCCATTTGTAAAGGGTTTCAGTGCATAAACACAATGTTATCAGGACTGTTCTATATTGCAAGTCTTTACATTTGTAAAGGGTTTTCATCACAGAGACACAATGTTATCAGGACTGTTTCTATATTGCAAGTCTTTCCATTTGTAAAGGGTTTCAGTGCAGACACAATGTTATCAGGACTGTTTCTATATTGCAAGTCTTTCCATTTGAAAGGGTTTCAGTACAGACACAATGTTATCATGACTGTTGCTACATTGCAAGTCGTAAGGACTTGTCAGGTTTCTGCCTTTATAATGATTTTCCTGTAATATTACCATCGCCCTCTTCATATGGGGCAATGGCCTTAAATGAAAAAAATCATCTGAATCTGAAATCTCTCTCTCTCTCTCTCTCTCTCTCTCTCTCTCTCTCTCTCTCTCTCTCTCTCTCTGTGTGTCTCTCCCCCACCCACCCACCCACCACCCCTTCCTGTTCTCTCTGTTCTCTACCACCCTTCCTCCCTCTTTCGTACTCGTTGACATAATGCATTACATTCCCTTCCTCCCTCTTTCGTTCTCGTTGACATAATGCATTACATGTTTCCCTTCCTCCCTCTTTCGTTCTCGTTGACATAATGCATTACATTCCCTTCCTCCCTCTTTCGTTCTCGTTGACATAATGCATTACATTCCCTTCCTCCCTCTTTCGTTCTCGTTGACATAATGCATTACATTCCCTTCCTCCCTCTTTCGTACTCGTTGACATAATGCATTACATTCCCGTCCTCCCTCTTTCGTTCTCGTTGACATAATGCATTACATTCCCTTCCTCCCTCTTTCGTTCTCGTTGACATAATGCATTACATTCCCTTCCTCCCTCTTTCGTACTCGTTGACATAATGCATTACATTCCCTTCCTCCCTCTTTCGTTCTCGTTGACATAATGCATTACATTCCCGTCCTCCCTCTTTCGTTCTCGTTGACATAATGCATTACATTTGCAACTGTAACTTAAGGCGGCTATTTTGATCTCGGTGTATACCTAAACACGTGGGTTTAGATTTGTAGATATTTTCAGAATATTTGATAGCATACTTTGTATCATTCTTTATTTTCTTGATCTGTTTACGTGCTCTATGCATGATTGCTTGCTTTGTGGTAATTAGGTTGCTATCTGATAATTTGATTTTCATTTAAGGTTTTTTGTTATTGGATTTTTTTTTCTCTTCATCTTCTTTTGTCTGTGAGTCTAATTGTGTCTTGCAACTGTGCTACCCAGTTTTTGCGTTACATTACTATCTCCCTTTTCGCGCATTCCTATCAAGATTCTCGGGTTAGTTGCATACATTGCACGTGTTTCCATTTACGCTGGCTGAATCAGATACTAGTTGTCCTTGAAGCTGCTACCTGTATCATTTAGCTGTGATAACCACTCAGTCGTAATGCCCACGGTGAATGCGTGGCCTTCTAGGGACGGCCTCCGAGTAGGGTTTTTAAATATCAACCATGTTCTCAACAAATTAGATCAGTTATCGTCCATTATATATAACTCAGGCCGACAGTTTCACGTATTTTGTTGTGCCGAATCACGTTTATCGAAGAATATATCTGATGCAGACGTATCTATTCCAGGTTACAACACCGTGAGACTTGATCCCATTCTACCAAACACAAACTGGTTTAATCCTATATATCAGTCAGTCTGTTACGTATAAACGTATCATATCGTTTGAAAAACACAATGTAGAATGTATATGGGTCGAAATCAATCTAAAAAGAAACAAGCCATTATTCATTGGATTCATTTACAGAAACCCCGCCGAACATATAGAATGAGTCAACAAATTTAATGATATGCTTGAAGATGTAACACTCAATGACAATGAAATCATCCTTCTCGGTGATTTTAACATTGATCTTTTAAAGCCCAATCATCGATGGATCCAAACAGTTGAGAATTTTGGACTTCATCAATTAATTGAAACGCCCACTAGAATTACTCCGCTTTCTGAAACACTGATTGATCACATTTATAGCAACACACAACAAAACATTGTAGAAGTGTGTTCTCCACATTGTGGCTGCAGTGATCACCTACCTGTTTGCCTTACTTGGTTCAGGAAAGGCACAACAATTCCCAAGCCTGGACACAAAGTTATTACCTATAGATCTTTTGCTAACTTTGATAAAGACGCATTTCTTTTCGACTTAGCTCATTCATCTTTACCAGACGTGTATCAGGTCACTGATCCTGATGAAGCATTTCAATTCTGGCACAAGTCATTTACTTATAAGCTAGTCACAAAAAGTTAAGGGCCAGACAGAAAAACTCTCACCAAAATAAAACGACATAACGCACAGGAAAACAGCTTATACCGTATTTTATTTCATGTCTTTAGCTTTCATGTCAATGCCATTGCAATTGTGTCAATTCAATTTTTCTGGACAAAATTAAGGATCAAACATCATAACCCCTCTTTTTGAAAATCACAAAATTGACAATTCACAAGAAAGTTTATTGAAAAGCTTCAGTAGTGCGTATGTCCGCCATTTGCACCCACACATTCCACGCATCTAGGCCTCATGGACTGGATCAGAGTCACAAGGGTCTGTTGAGGCATGGCGTTCCACTCCTGCAGCAGAAATTGGAACAGTTGGTGGAGGTCAACAGGAGGAGGGTGGTTGTCGTGAACGCGGCGTTCCAGATGGTCCCAAAAGTTCTCAATAGGGTTCAAATCAGGCGAACGCGATGGCCAGTCCAGTCGTGGAACCTGCTGCTGCCTCAGGTAGTCGTTCACCACACGGGCGCGGTGTGGAGTGGCGTTGTCGTCCATGAGGGTGGCACCGGATCCCATGGCTTGCAGAGTGGGGATAATCAACAGCCTCACGATTTCATCTCTGTACCTTACGCCAGTAAGTCTGCCTGGCACAAGGTGAAGGGGTGTCCTGCCATGAAGGTGGATGCCTCCCCATACCATCAGGGAGCCGCCTCCATAGCGATCATGCTCACGAACACAGCCATCAGCAAGCCTCTCCCCTGGACGACGCCAGATGCGTACCCGGCCATCATTTCGGGACAGGGAGAATCTTGACTCATCGGTGAAGAGGATGGTGCTCCATTGCTGCCTCGTCCATCGCTGATGACGTCGACACCACCTCCTTCTGGCCTGTCGATGGTGCTGTGTTAGTGGGAGACGGACAGCGGGCCTTCTTGAGCGGAGGTTGAAACTGTGAAGGCGACCTCGGACGGTCTGGCGACTTACGTTGATGTTAGTCGTTCTTCTCAGCTCCTGTCTCAGAGTGGTTGCATTGATGGTTCTGCTGCAGACTGCTGTCAGCATCAAGTAGCGATCGTCTTGCCCCTTTGTGATTCTTGGCCGCCTGAGCGTGGTCGTTCCTCGGCTCTTCCAGTGTCTTGGTATCGCTGGTGAAGGCGTTGAATGACTGAGTGGCTCACTCCCAGACGTCTTGCCACCTCTCTTCCAGAAATGCCATCTTGGAGCCATCCCAGAGCCGGGCCGCGATCTAGTGTTGACAGTTTTCGTCTTGGAGGCATGGTTATTGCAGCCCCGATTAGCGGTCATTTTATACCCACCGCAGGCAAATTGTCATTGAAAAGTGTTCAACATAGGCAGGCCTTGCACGTGCACTGTGCCGATTTCTCAATTCAAAACTGCTGTGTAATCTGCGCCTGGCCAAACTTCATGCATTATTCACGGATTTTTGGTGTTTTTGGCTGAGCGCATATTCTCGACCCGAAATATGCGTCGTCTGAAAGATTATTTCGGTCATACAGTGTGGTGTGTGAGCTGTCAGAATAGCTCAGAATGAAACACGCTGCGCTTTGTTTTACGAGCATTCAGACCCATTACTTAGAGTACCCCAAAATCTAAGGCGGCCCTTAACTTTTTGTGACTAGCTTATCTATGACAAACATGCTCCCTTTATAACAAAAAGAGTTAAACATTCCCCCAAGCCTCCTTGGTTGACTGATGTCATCCAAGATGCGATGCATGAAAGAGACATGCTGTTAAAAGCAAAACAATTTCAAGATTTCAAAAAACAACGAAATAAAGTTACGGCAATGTTACGTTCAGCGAAAAAGAAATTCTTCCGAGATCTTGTATTGGAAGGTTCTAATAATTCTTAGTCGATTTGGAAAGCTATTAACATTCTCACAAAAAAGAAAGTCCATAAAATGTCTGCCTCTATTAAAGGGCTTTCAACTGATGATTTAAATCACCATTTTTCTAATATATCTTCCTCAACTATAACAAATGATAGGTCCTATTTAAATAATTTCGAGCTACTAAAAGAATTTTGTTATTCTAAAAATATAACATCAGACGCTGTCGTTCCTCCTATTACGGTGTTTGACGTTTACGTTCATCTTACACAACTCGAGCAGACAGGCACACGTGGCCTTGATAATTTAGATGGTAAGATTCTTAAATCATGTGCTCCTATCATCACAGACTCTTTAACTTATTTGTACAATCTCTGCATTGACAAAAGCTATTTTCCTTATATTCTTAAGCAAGCCAAAATTGTTCCTATCTATAAATCTGGAGATGAAACTAACCCATCAAATTACAGACCTATTTCAATATTATCGGTCCTGTCGAAACCTTTGGAGAAACATGTCTATAAACATCTAATGTCACATGTTTCGGAGAACAATTTGCTTCATCCCAATCAATCAGGATTTAGAGAAAAACCATTCATGCCACACTGCTTTAACTAACCTCGTCGAGGATTGGCTCGTTAATATCAATGACAACAAATTCACGGGAGTATTGTTCGTTGACTTTGCAAAGGCTTTCGACGTCATTGACCATAATTTGCTGCTACGTAAGCTAGCCTTATATAGACTTTCCGACCAAACTCTTTCTCTTCTTACATCTTTTCTTTCTAACCGTCATCACAAGGGTTTCTTGTGTAACCAACAATCCAAATTCCAGACACAAACATTTGGTGTTCCCCAAGGATCCGTTCTTGGTCCTCTACTTTTTTCTCTCTATATTAATGATCTTCCCTTATACGTTACAGGAGGCGTATGTGAACTGTTTGCAGATGATACGTCTATTCATTCGAGCCATTCTAATTTGAAGCAATTATCTACAACTCTGCAGAACAATGTTAGTAACTTAATTGATTGGACTGAGCTGAACCACATGTCTTTGAACGACCAAAAAACTAAATACATGATAATAACTTCGCGACAAAAACGGCAAAAAATAACCTTCAGTCTGCCTTCTATACACATAGGTAGTACAGTCATTCATGAAGTTGATACTCACAAAGTTCTAGGTGTTACTATCGACAATAATCTTTCCTGGTCACCCCATATCGATAGTTTATGCAAACGTATTTCCCAAAGGTTATTTCAACTTTCAAAAATTAAGAATTTCCTCGATGTTACAGCTCGAAAGAAATTCTTTCATGGATTTATTTCATCATCTATCGATTATGCGTCAACACTCTATGATCAATGCAGTGCAAACACATTAAGATATCTAAACAGGATTTATAAACGCTCTCTGAAGTTAGTACTTTTAAAAACTACCAGTTTGACGACTGAAGACTACTTAGCGCTGGAGATCCTTCCATTATCGTATAAACTACAGTTTAACAAAGCCGTTGTAATGTATCGAATAATGAACGGATTTGCTCCTTGTACACTAACCACACGATTTCCGCGAAATCAATCAAGATACACGAACAATATTGTAATGAGAAAACCCAGAATTGATCTTTTTAAAACAAGTCTCGCCTATTCAGGAGGGGCCCTTTGGAACTCCTTACCAAATTATGTGAAAGATAAAGAAAGCATTAGCTCGTTTAAATCAGCTTACAAAGCATTTCTCTTTCAGGCACTAAAAACTTTTTAAAAAGTACACTACATATTTTAGACATGATATTTCTCTTCATGCCATATAATGCGAAAGAAAAAATATAACAGACATTGTGACCATTGTTTTTGTCACGAGGCCTATGACGATTGGCCCATCTAGGGTGGTAGAATTATTCATTTATTTTTATTGTTGTTGTTGTTGTCGTGTATTAGTCCCTTAATGTGGCTTGTGGTGTGTTTGCACCTTAAGGTCGTTCAGCTCAGGTTAGGTTTGCTTTCTCTCTCTCTCTCTCTCTAATTCCACTGCCCGTGCAATTCATCCTGCAGGTTCACGGGTGGCTGGTACCTTTCGCTTGAACTGGCTGTCTCTATCGGCCTCTCACCTGTCTTTTTACCTGCCGCACGTGCCGCATTCCTCTTAGGCTTGAGGTATTCTCACTCTGTGACGTAGGGTGGCATGTTGGCCGCCATCGCTTAGGCAGGTTTTCTCTTCACTCGAGCGGAAGATGTCTCTGGGAGCGCCTGCTCCGGTTCTGGTTCTCTACCACTTCGTCGAAGGTACGGTCGGTACCTTCAGTCACGTCATCTTTTCCGCATCTGCTCTGCTGGTCCTCTCGACTGGACAGAGGGCAGAGAGTCGCTTGACCCGCCACTTTTGGGTCACCCACGGGTAGCTGGTAAGCATCAGTTTCGTGGTTTGTTTGTTGTTGTTTTTTGTTGTTAGCCGGCTAATTCTTCTCTTTTGCGCAATTTCCTTTTGTTTTCAAAATTATAAAAGAAATATTGTTTGAGACCACTTTTTATGGTTAATTCAACTTTTAACCTCGCCATTTATATCCAAAATTCTTTCTTCTTTCTCCTTTTAATGCATCTGTGATGCGGTAGTCGGTGGGGATGGAGGAGAACCTGGTGATTTAGGGTTGGGACTTGCTTGGTCTCGCTCGTCCTCCCCTGTCACAATCGCCGGTCTCTTATTCTTCGGCCACCGTCTGTTGGTGTTTGCAAGAGGAACGAGTGTTTTGTGTTTGCGAGCGTGCGTACGCGTGATTAGTCATTTGGATGCGTGGTTGGAGAATTGTTATTTTTGAAATGTTACTATAAAATGTGGGGATAATCGTGCCATTGAATTATGATTATTTGCAATTGTGGTGGCAATTATAAAGCAATGGTTGCTGTATTAGTTCAGTTCCTAAGAAAGGAAAATGTTGAACGTGAGTGAGGGAAGGATGGAGATATAAATTGCTATTCGTTTGTTGAGCCTGTTATGTAATCTCTTACCTGCTTCGTGTGAGGAGACCTTTAGCGAACATTCCCCATTTGGTTTGTTTACTGTGTTATGCTCAGGTCTGTGTTGAGCTGGTGTTACTAATGTATTCAGCAAACACCTCCCTCGCCCACCATGCGAGTGGCTGTTAGGATTAAGCAGCAAGTTTCAGACCGTACTGACTGCGGGGTTCTAGTACCCTTCTTTCCTTCCAGTTCCTTCCGTTTTCTCTCCTCCCGGGGGCTTCACCCGAAGCTTGCGCTGTTGGGGCCGCGCAGCGTGAGGAGCACGTGGACCTTGCTGGATGGTCCTAACCCCTGTCCGGGACCTTCAGCGACAACGCCTCGTCCCACGGGATTAGTTCTCCGCTGTCCTCGGACTTCCTACAGCTCATGTGACCAGTGTGGTTAGCTCTGTGTCGTGCAATTTGGGGGTGTGTGTGTGTCAAGGGTGTCAGCATTGAAAGACTCTGTTCAAGAACAGCCCCGGTTTGGGACACCTGATTTGACACGGTACTCTCAGAGGACTTTGGAGAGACAGGAATGAGGGGGAACCACATGAAGCACAAAAGGAACGTGTGTTGGAAACGCGTATTTATGATTATGGTTATGTTGTGTGCGGTGAAATGCTTGTTTGTGACTATGTGAATGTTGTGTGTGTTGAAATGCTTAATTGTGATTGTGCATGTTGTGTGTGTTGGAATGCTTATTTGTGACTATGTGTGTGTTGGTGTGAATAAATGGTGTATTTTATTGTAATCTTTCTTGTGTGGTCTCTTGCGGGGCGTGTGAGGTCAGTCACTCCCTTCACTCCCATCTAGACCGATCCTGTCAGGGCAGACCTCCAGGGGTCGGTCGTGACAGTTTTGTTTAAACAGTACTGTACAGATTGCTGATGTTGTCATTAGATCAGTTCTTTCGTGTGTGTGTGTGTGTGTGTGTGTGTGTGTGTGTGTGTGTGTGTGTGAGCGCGCGCACGCGCATATGGATGCTTGCATGATTTTGTCGTTTGCTTTTGTAGTATTAGTCTGTTACTTCTTACAGTTTGCAAGTTGACTTAGTGTATTCACTTTTTCCTCTTTGTTGCCATATTGACTTGTGTGTTGTCCATGTGCTTTTTTTTTTTTCTTTTTTCTTTTTTTTCCCCCAGGGCTGGGTGAAAAAAAGCATGCGCAATTTGCTTTCTCATTACCCTGGTAAAATAAAATTTTGTTCGTTCGTTCGTTCGTTCGTTCGTTTCTATCCCCTCACTCTCTGTCTCTGCACCACTGTCTCTCTTTTTCTCGCCTTCCGTCTCCCGAACGTCTCAATGACGTGGTAAGGTCATATGACGTAATATGACTGGCTGTGTGGGATATGCCTGCCCTGTCTCTCTGCATGTATGTCTGCATGTTGTGTGTGTGTGTGTGTGTGTGTGTGTGTGTGTGTGTGTGTGTGTGTGTGTGTGGACTTGTCAAGGAAACATGACTGTGCTTGTCCGTATCCGGTTGCTTTTGACTTTTTCTTACTTTCTTTTCTTTTTTGTTGTTGTTGTTGTTTGTTTTGTTTTTGTCAGTTAGTTCTTGGGTAGCCTCTTTCCCATCAAAGTGACTGAGGATACAAGGTTCAATGTTCAAAGGGCTCAAATTATTCCCCTTATCCTGGTGTATGTAACGTGACGATATCCACGCTGTGTTCTCTCTCTCTCTCTTCCTTTCTCTCTCTCCCTCCCTTTTCTCTCTCCTCCCTCCCTCCCTCCCTCTCTCTCTCTCTCTCTCTCTCTCTCTCTCTCTCTCTCTCTCTCTCTCTCTCTCTCTCTCTCTCTCTCTCTCTCTCCGTTCACGTTCTCTGCACATTTCCAGTGCCTGTATAGGAGGAAATAGGAAGAAACCTCTCAGCAGGCGGGCTCATCCCCTCGTCCGCTGTCAATATCTTTCCAGAAAGATGTTATTAGGTTATTATTGATTCTTGTATTCGATCATGTCATTGGATTCTTTTTCTTGTTAAGTTCATTTCATGTACATCCCCCTTCAGTGAGGGGCCTAGGCCTTTATCTGAATAAAATTTGAGTCTCTCTCTCTCTCTCTCTCTCTCTCTCTCTCTCTCTCTCTCTCTCCACCTTTGTACATTTTTCTTCTTCCGGCACGAGAGTGTAAACATCAACAAGTTTGAGCTCCGAAATCAAAGTGGAATTGTGAAGTCCAGAGACATTTTTGTGAAGTGTTATTGTGCAACCAACACCATGCCGGCAATACCTCTTTCCTTCCGTGTTGTTTGTGGTGGATTTTTCTCTATATTTCTTGCTTTTATGCATCGTCGTGATTTAAAAAAGGCCGCCTTGAACTTTCGGACATTGAAGATGCGTACGTGGCGAGACGGTGTCACCGTAGGGTTGATCCTCTCTCTGTTGTACTACGGACTTTTACTTCAGCGCTGCGGTGACATTGAGCTGAACCCTGGACCTACTTCTGGCAGCAAAGCAGCAGACCTGAGGCAGACCAGACTGAAGAGCGCCAGCGGTGGTTCATTGGCATCTGACTCCTCTCCTTCCCGGATGGCTTCAGAACCCAGTCTACGCGATGTGCTGTCTTCCATTCAGGGCCTCAATTGTAAGTTTGATGAAATGAAAGCTGATATGCGGGACATGAAAGAGATGTATACTGGACTACATGAAGAGATTTTGTCTTTGAAGAGGGAGGTCGATGACCTCAGACGTGAAAATGACAACCTCAAGGCACAGAATGACTGTCTGAATGAAAAAGTGTTAAAACTTGAACGAAAGTCTGACGATTTAGAATGTCGTTCAAAGAGAAACAATGTTATATTTCATGGTGTTTCCAGGAGAGATCGGGAAACTAGGCAGGATTGTGAGGGCCTTGTCCATGATTTATTAACTGACAAATTAGAACTGCCAAAGGACATACAGTTTGACAGGCTCCACAGGCTGAACGGCAAACCGGATTCACCGATCATTGGTTGTTGCACTTTTTTTCAGGGACAAGGAAACAATTCTGAGTGCCAGGCATAGATTGAGAGGTACCAAGGTATTCATCGGAGAAGATTTCTCCCAGCGAGTGAGAGAAATACGCAAAAAACTTGTCCCTCACCTGAAAGATGCTAGAAAAGAAAATAAGAAAGTGTCAATGATCTTTGATCACCTGATCATTGAAGGTAAAAAGTATTACTTGGACCAGGACGACAAACTGAAAATGTCCATCTAGGAATGTGGCCGGCCTGTTAAAGTAACTTCAAAACAATGTATCTCATCAAATCTCTTCCATAATCAAAACATAAAGGGTAAAGAAAAAAATACAGCACCGTTTAACGGAGAAGGTAAGGAGGGCACATCACGTGCAGCTCGGGACGGGACGGGTGACACTGCTGTGTCAACGTCCTCTGTTAAATGTGAAGTTCACGACAGAAACTGCTCGTGTAATGTGTCGTTAAGCAGAACACATTCAGATGTTTTTGCGGTGATCAATAAACGTGTACCTGATGATGCATCGAATGTTGTTCACACACATAATGAAGAAATCGATGAAAATGTGTGTCCTTTCATGTTTGATGAATATTTTTCTTCTAAATTGTGTGTGCAAAATGAAAGAGTGATTGAGCATAGCTTACCTTCCTCTTTGAATGCATACTTATCTCGTAATGTGCCTGTACATGATGAAGGAGTGTTGGAGAATGCACTATCTCTGTTATCGAATGACCATTGTTCTTCTAATGTCAGTATAAGACAATGAAAGAATGAGTGAAAGAATGAATGGAGGTGCTGTGCCTAGTTCATCAACTGAGTGCGTTTTTTTTAAACTTAGTACACACTATGAAAGAGTGAATGAAAGTGTGAATGAAAATGATTTGATTTCTTCATCGAATATGTATGATTCCACCAAAGTTTTTGTACATAATCAAAAGGAAAATAAGGTTGTGTCTTCTCCAATATTGAACGAAAACGTCCCTTCCGATGTTTCTGTGCATGATTTAAGCAACGACGAAGATGATTCGTCTTTCGTGTTGAATGACCGTTTTTCTTCTTGCACCGATGTTCGGATACCAAGTTTCATTCCACTGTCATTGGCAAACAGTGCAATTAATGCAGTGTCTGATAATAGAAGAGAAATAGTAACTGTGAATGGTCGAGGTAACTCTACAGAAAGCTTCTATGATGTAGATTTAAGTGGTACGAACAGAAAACATGTATCATTTTTGCACTGGAACGTGAATGGCTTGCTTTCTAAGTTATCTGATAAAAAATTTGTTTCGTACATAACATCGTTTGATTTTGTTTGTTTGGTAGAGACGTTTCTTGAAAATTTGAAGTCGTATGTATTCAACAATCATAAGGTTTTCTGTAGACCTGCTCTTCAGTTTACAAGACACGGAAGACGATCTGGAGGTGTTATATGTCTTATCAAAACGGAACTGTTACCCTTCGTACAAGAGCTACCAACTGACTTAAATAATACGATGATGTTCAATATTTCTAAAGATGTGTTTGGTTTTTCTAAGAATGTTCTTTATGTATGTACATATGTTCCGCCGGAAAATTCACCCTACTATGTTTACTATGATATTGATAATGGCATAAGTGTTTTGGAAAATTGCCTTTTTGATGTTATGCTTAGTATGCCTGATATGTATTTACTTCTGGCTGGAGATCTAAATAGCAGAATCTCTAATATTTGCCAGGAATTTACAACAGAAAAGTGTCCTTTCAGCATACACAACGGAACCTTCATTAACAGAGGTTCCGAAGATAAGACATTGAACAGGTATGGTAAGCTGTTGTTAAACATGTGTACTGCGCTAGATATGTGCATTTTAAATGGTGTGTGTGACGGCGACCGTCAAGGTCGTTTCACATACATTTCAGAGACAGGGAACAGTGTGAATGACTATTTCATAATTTCCTATGACTTGTTTACCCTTGTTAATCTATCGTGCAACCTCAGTGTAAATGAACGCATAGAGTCCGACCATCTACCTCTTGTGTTCAACATAAACTTAAAACATGAAGTAAGAAATGGAAAAGACATAAAGAAAAAGACACAATTTATTGATAAGTATGTATGGCAAGGTGAATATGCTAATACTTTTCATGATCTAATGAGTAGTCAACGTGCACTATTAATGCTTGAGGAAGCTGTTAGTCTCATGGATGATGATGTTAATGCCGCTTTAAACATATTTAATGCTTGTATAAAAGAACAGGCAGAGTGCATGAGAAAACAAATGAGAATAAATACTAATCAACAGAATGATGATTGGTTTGACCGTGAATGTTATAAAACTAAAAAAGACGTGCAACAGCTTCTGCGAATATCCAGAAAGACGCTAGACGATGAAGACAGAGACGTTTATTGTAAAACTCGAAGGGAATATAAGAATCTTTTGAAGAGGAAGGAGAACGAATATAATTCTACTTTATTATGCAATTTGATTAATTCAGTAAACGATCAGAGAGAGTTCTGGAAGCATATGCGTAAAACATCAGTTAGAAAAAGTAATACGTATAATAATATTTCAGTCAAGGACTGGTATAGGCATTTCAAAGAACTTCTCGAAAAAGATATTGAAGAAGACGTGCAAGAAGTAGAAGAAGTTGCCTCTCTTGATATTGATAGTGAAGCAGGTGTCCTCGACCGCCCAATTTCAAGAGCAGAAGTAATCTCAGCGATTAAAAAACTAAAGAACAGAAAAGCTGCGGGCCCTGATGGTATAGTTGGAGAATTGTTTAAAAACGCTGGAAATGCCGTAACTGATTTTTTGGTCATATTTTTTAATGTACTTTTTGACAAAGGGATATTTCCTGATGACTGGACAGAGTCGATTATATTGCCATTATTCAAGAAAGGTGAAGTCAACGATCCAGGCAACTACAGGGGCATATCACTTTGTGATATAGGTAGTAAATTATATAGTTCAATAATCAACTGTAGATTGCAAGAGTGGGTCGAACATAATAATAGCACTGGCGAGTGGCAGGCAGGTTTTAAGAAAGGTTATTCAACTATCGACCAAATGTTTACACTTTTAGCTATTATACAGAAACAGTTTTCATTGAATCGCAAATTATACGTAGCCTTCATTGATTTCGAAAAGGCATTTGATTCAGTCTCCAGAAAATTACTTTGGCCAATACTTAAAAAGAATGGAATAAAGGGTAAGATACATCGATGTATTAAGAGCATGTATGATTGTGTAAAAGCGAGGGTTAGATGTGGTGGAGATTTTACAGACTATATAATGTGCACAAAAGGGGTGAAACAAGGGGATGCCTGTAGTCCTGTTTTGTTTTCCCTATTTATCAACGAATTAGCGCAAGAAATAATAGAGAACGGAAGACATGGTGCAACCTTGTCTCCAGATACTGTTGAACTGTTTATTTTGTTATTAGCAGATGATATAGCTTTAATTGTCAGAAACCCCAGTTGGCCTCCAGACCCAGTTGAACAGTTTATGTATTGCAGCATCTAGACTCCAACTTAAGGTGAATATGAGAAAGAGCAATATTGTTGTATTTAGAAAAGGAGGTTACCTTGCAGCAAGAGAGAGGTGGTCGTTCAATGGGAACAAATGGATGTTGTTAATTGTTACAAATATTTAGGTATTAATTTTTCTACCCGGCTCAGTTTTGTGGCTGCATGTAAAGATCTCGCTAGCAGGGCAAGAAATGCATTACTATTTATTCTGCAACGATTGTACAAACTTAATAATACTTCGCTTAAAGTAATGTTAAAAATGTTTGATACTCAGGTGCAACCCATTGCCCTCTATGGTGCTGAATTGTGGGGACTGGATGCGACTGCTGTTCATATTGAAACGCTTCATTTGTATGCTCTTAAAAGGTTTTTAGGAATCCATATAAAAACACCCAACGAGTTAGTTTATGGAGATACCGGACGTTATCCTATTTATATAAATTCACGTGTGCAATGTGTTAGATACTGGCTAAAGATATTACGGATGACTGATAACAGGTTACCCTTGAAAGCTTATAGAATGTTATTTTGGTTGGATTCACGTGGTAAGACTACATGGGCGTCAAGTGTTCGTAAGATACTATTTTTAAATGGCTTTGGATTTGTATGGCTGAACCAGGGGGTGGAAAATGTAAAACATTTTTTGCAAGTATTTCGTCAGAGACTCATAGATAACAGGTGGCAGTGCTGGCATGAACATATTCAGGAAAGTGATAGGTTTTCATGGTACAGGACGTTTAAATCATCTAATAATTGCGAAATGTATCTTTCACTTGATATTGATAGACATATTAGAAATTACATGACGAAGTTTAGATTTGGTGTGTCTGACATAGCAGTGCATCGTCAACGGTATAATGTTATTTCTGACAGCAGTTTGATATGCCCGCTCTGTCAAAAGGCAAACGATGATGAAATACACTTTTTGTTCATGTGCCCTGTTCTCAGTGACTTACGGCAGGAATATATTCCATTCAAATATTATGTAAACCCATGTCAGTTTCGTGTCAGTCTACTAATGGCGAATGAAAATGAAATTATTGTGAGGAATTTATGCATATATTTGTATAGAGCTTTTAAGAGGCGAGCTGTTATGTTCACTTAATAAGTGTATGAAGGCGCCGATGTTGTATGAATACCGCTTCATTAGAATGCAGTTAATACCTGGGTCAGTAGATTGTACTTCATGCGCTGGTATAACAGATTGTACTTCATGCATTTTCGTGTTATGTTATTGTTGTTGTTGCACGCACCATGCTTTGTTTTGAGAATACCCCCCTTCAGAAGGGGCTTTGGCCTATCCTGAATAAAAATTTCATTTCATTTCATTTCATTTCATTTCATTTCATTTCTCTCTCTCTCTCTCTCTCTCTCTCTCTGTGTCTTCTGTCTTCCACTCTGTGTCTCTCTGTCTCTCCCTCTCTCTCTCTCGCTCCCTCCCTCCCTCCTTCTCTCTCTCTCTCTCTTTCTCTCTCTGTGTGTGTGTCTCTCTCTCCCTCTCTCTCTCTCTCTCTCTCTCTCTCTCTCTCTCTCTCGCTCCCTCCTCCCTCCTTCTCCTCTCTCTCTCTCTCTCTCCTCTCTCTCTCTCTCTCTCTCCCTCCTCCTCTCTCTCTCTTCTCTCTCCCCTTCTCTTCTCTCTCTCTCTCTTTCTTTCTTTCTCCCTCCTCTCTCTTCTCTCTCTCTCTCTCTTTCTCTCGGTCACTACATTAGCATTCCTTCGCTCTTTTTGGTGGAGGTTCCGTCCCTTTCATTGCGGCAGTGAAACAGAAGAATGTTTCTGACATTCTTCGAAACCTTTGGTGTAACAGCGATCCCTGGCGGAGCTTGTGAAGAGCGAGACGTGACGGAGAGGAGAGTAGAGAAGCAGAAGAAAGCATGGGCCTTTTGCCCCCCATCATTAGCCATTTGGCTGTTCAAGTTTCGTTTGCGAAACTACTTCAAAGTTCTGTCAGTTCTCTCTTTCTCTCTGTCAGTATGCATTCATCCAGTCTTCGCAGGCGTAAACAAAGAGAAGAAACGCCGCAAAAATTTAACATTTGTGAATGAACCCCCTCGAGTGGAAAGCCGAAGCCAGAAAGTACTGTTGGAGTGAGTGTGTGTTGTGTGTTGTGTGTGTGTTGTGTTGTGTGTGTTGTGCGTGTCACATGTTAGAGTGGTGTGCGTGAGTGGTGCTTGCGTGCGTGGAGTGTATATTGCGGTATGAGCGAACATCAGAGAGAGAGAGAGAAGAGAGAGAGAGAGAGAAGAAGACTGTCAATTCGACAGAGAGGGCCGCAAGATTGAAGGGCACTTGATTTAGAGTGAAGGGTAAAAGATGAAACGAGCTCAAACACATTATGTTAAATACACAGTCCTGAACAAGATGAAACTGTCAACAACAACAACAACAAAAAAAGTGTCATTTACGACAATCGGAAAGTTCGTTCGTTCGTGGGGGGGGTGGGGGGGGGGGGGGGGGGGGGTAGCGTCCAATTGGCCGGAGGCCCTTAAGGACACGGTGTACTCGCAGACGTAGGTCTGCAGACTCTGTGGCGACTGTTGTCGCTGGCAGTGGTGGGCGAGTTCCGTGTGGAGTCTGTCGTCTGTCGCTCTCTGAGCTCTGGTTCCTTTTGAAGTATGCTTCAAATTCGGCTGTTGGTCGGCCGACGATGGGTGTCAGTGCATTTCGACACTTTCCCCCAAACAAAAGGCTGTCTTCGGGACCACCAGGCGGCCTTCTTCGTGCTCGGGTGGAGATGGTCCTGTGCCGCGTGAGGCCGCCTCAAGGACGGAGCAGGACGAAAGTCGCTGGAGCGCTGCACAAGTCCCTAAAATTCGACGGGCCAGGCAGACGGCTACGGCCGAGAGGGCAATTTTTCAGCCCGACCCCATAAGGAGTGCCCCCATGTCTGCCTGGCTCAGAGCACGGTATCCCAGGCCACGGTAATCGTAGTCAGGCAGCGCTCCATCGCCGATCGCCCCACATCTCCAAGAGCCGTCCCCCGGCGACACAGGCTAGACCCGCCGTCGCCCATAACGCCGGAAGGATCGCTGCGCCGCCTGACACTGACCTCTCACATCAGTGTCCCTCAAAGGAGAGCTGCCACTCACATCAGTGTCCCTCAAAGGAGAGCTGCCACCTCTCCCTTGGCGACCGCTGCTATGCCACACTCGCAGCGAACTGCGCTATCGGAGAGGGCAGCCCAGCTCATGTAACCATTCCCTCATGGTGATCGATGACTGGGGTTTCACGGAAGTGGTGAGCATCTGCGCGACCGAATGGGACCCCGACATCGAGAAATGGTGGTGGGGGGGGGGGGGGGGGGGGGGGGGGGGGGGGGGAGAAACTTAACCTCAGCCCTCAAGATCTCTGAGAATTATGAATTATTTGTCCAATGCTTGTCCGCTATCTTTAAGAATATTAATTATCGCGCCCCCCCCCCCCCCTCCCCTCCTCTCGTTCGGTGTTTGGTGCCAGCTTCTGTCATGATTTCCATCTGCTGTTTCGCTCCCTGTTGATCCAGTGGCCGACAAATGAATAGATCATAAACGAAGCTTTCACTGGAGTGAGGTCTGTCATATTTAGCATTTCAAACGAAGCTGTCCAATGCTTGTTCGCTATTTTTGTTTTCAAGCGAGGCGGAATTACGTGACAGTTGGCAGCGCCATTGATGGGCTGATGACTCTAGATCCTCTCTTGGCGAACGCCTTGGTCTACACGGTCAGTCCGGCCCTTGAGACGAATAGCGCCGTTTTCTCCAGCTCTTGTAGATTGCTCTTTGTAGATTGTAGATAAACGCTAGTTCCACGCACACGTATTTCAGCAGTCTAACAGCTTTAAACGTATGAAAACGTCAGACAGGAAGCACTAGAGGTTTTTGCTGCACACGCTTGTTTGGGCATGAAACGGCGGGAAGGGGGGGGGGGGGGGGGGGGGGGGGGGGGGGGGGGGGGGGG
The DNA here is from genome assembly GCA_018398815.1 of Conus ventricosus. Classification (NCBI taxonomy): domain Eukaryota; kingdom Metazoa; phylum Mollusca; class Gastropoda; order Neogastropoda; family Conidae; genus Conus; species Conus ventricosus. Next base: position 7,675,729 of record CM031616.1, read on the forward strand.
GGGGGGGGGGGGAGGGGGGGGAGCAGGCATGAGCATCGTGGGAGAAAGGGGAGGGGGGTGGAGGGGGCACGGAGGATGAGATAGAGAGAAAAGAAAAGAGAGAAAAAAAAAAAGAAAAGAAAGAAAAGAAATCTCAAAGAAGGGAAGAGAAAAGAAAGAAAGAAAAAAGAAAAAGAAGAAAGGAAATTTTTTTTTTTAAAAAGAGAGAAGAGAAAAAAGAAAAAAAGAAAGAGAAAGAAAAGAGATTAGAAAAAAAGAAAGAAAGAAAGAAAAAAAAAAGAAGAGAAAGAAAAGGAAAGAAAGAAAAGAAATGAAAAAAAAAGAAAGAAAGAAAGAAAGAAAAGAAATTTTGAAAAAAAAGAAAGAAAGAAAAAAAGGAAAAGGAAGCAGAAGAAGAAGAGTGGAGGGGTGGTCAAGGATGGAGTCAAGGATCTCCAGGGGGCCCGGCGGTTCCGACGAAGCAACCGATGCGAAGATGGCCGCGCACCTGGGTTCCCTCCCACAGGGGTGGAGGTGGGTGGGGTGGAGTGAGATGGGGTGGGGTGGTGGGGGGTTGTGGAACGGGAAGTGGCCAACAGAATGAAGCCAGCACACAAGTCCGAAGAACTCTGCAGGGGGGAAAAGTTGCTTTCATTTCTTTTCTAGAGTCTGATGGTTTAAGCTGGAGAACATGAAATAAGAGGTGCGGATTTGAAGAAAAAGAAAAAAAAAAAAAAAAAAAGATTAAAAAGTGTCATCTTGAACAGCATGAGATAAGATAATGTTGCTTATAGCCCAGCCGACCGCAGAGGGCCATATCAGGGCTGTTGAACAGCATGAGAGATGGAGGGAATTCATTGGTTGAAAAGAAAAAAAAAGGATTTGAAAAACAGAGGAAGGAAGCAAGAAAGAAACGAGAAAGGAAGGATGGGAAAAGAAGAACAAGCAGAGTAACCAACAAAAAAAGAAATTAAAAGAAATACAGGGAAAGACGGAGAGAGAGGGAGAGGGAGGGAGAAAGTGAGTGAGAGAAAGATAGAGAAGAGACAGATACAGAGAGAGTCGGAGCGCGCGCGCGAGAGAGAGAATAGCTCAGTCCGGAACTGAAGAGATCGGCGGCGGCGCGGTGCAGTGTCTCCCCTGTGGGGGGCTTCATGACGGCGACTTGATCGCCCCTGTGCAATTGCGGTGCTGCCGGGTCTGCCGGCGGATAAGCCGGGGTGGGTGTGGACGGGGGGGGGGGGGGGGGGGGGGGGGGGGGGGGGGGGACGAGGTGAGCGGCATGGGACGAGAGGGGTGGTGGTGGTGTGGGGGGGGGGGGGGGGGGGGTAAACGCCATTGAAGTGGTGCAAAAGATGAAATGTGGAAAGACAACATGAAAAGAAAGGTCGTGTTCACAGGGTGTGGTGGCCGCGTGCACTCTTCAACCGGAGCCGTAATGTCGGGTAGGCCAAGGGACTAACGCGGACGAAGAAACCCCCGAAGGACGCGGCATTTCTTTTTTTTTTCCTGTCAGAGGTGTTACCTGTCCCTGGACGCCCGATTTACTCACCACTCCCCATCACAACATTTGGATTCTTACACACGTGTGTGTGTGTGTGTGTGTGTGTGTGTGTGTGTGTGTGTGTGTGTGTGTGTGTGTGTGAGAGAGAGAGAGAGAGAGAGAGAGAGAGAGAGAGAGACTCTGTGGTTGTGTGTGTGTGTGTGTGTGTGTGTGTGTGAGAGAGAGAGAGAGAGAGAGAGAGAGAGAGACTGTGTGTGTGTGTGTGTGTGTGTGAAAAGCGCTTTATAGCCCTCATCCCCACCGCAATCCCCCATCCCCACCCCCACCCCCCGTGATCGCTCAATACCATAATGATGGTTGTCATCACTTAAAAAAAGAAGAAGAAAAAATCCACCTCCCTAACGTGTAAGGAAAAACATCTCATATGTTCATTATGTTCGCATAAAAATCTGTTTGTACTTAAGTATAGAAGTAGTTTACCGATTCTTTGAGGTAGACGAAGCTGCCATGATCAGGCGTCGTCTGTTACGCAGGCTTGATTTCTTTTTTTTCTTTTTTTTTCTCTTTCTATCCATGTTTTATTGTGTGTGTGTGTGTTGTGTGTGTGGTGTGTGGGGGTGTGGGGTGTGGTAAAACGGGGTAAAAAACGACCACGAATCATTTTAGTACCACAAAATATGCCAGAAGGCCCTGTGAGTTATATCACTACGGAATGTGCTCAGGGAGAGAGAGACAGACAGACAGACAGCCCAGACGACAGAGAAAAACAGACAGAGGGGGGGGGGGGGGGGGGGGGGCAGACACAGAGAGACTGAGAGAGAGAGAGGAGGGGGGGGGGGTGAGACAGAGAGTCATGACAAACGTGGACTGGCCGGGAAGAAATGGCCCAATAGCTGTAGACAAATACATATTCTGAGGAGCCAAAATCCCTATTCAAAAAAAAAAAAGAAGGGAAAGGGGGGGAACGGAGAGAGGGGGATAGGTTGGTGGGACTTGCAAGAAGGAAAAGTGACAGACTATGCAGAAAGAGAGAGAGAGAAAAGAAAGTGAGGAGCGGGGAGAAAAGAGAGAGAAGAGAGAGAGAGAGAGAGAGAGAAAATCAGTTTCAGATGATTTTTTTTTTCTTTAAGGGCCATTGTCCCATATACTTTGAAGGGGACGATTACAGGAAAGTGACTTGAAGGCAGCGGTATCGCGCTCGAGTCCTTAACGAATGTCAATGTAGAGGCAACATGATAGCATTTGTGTCTCTTTACGGAAAAGCTTACAGGTTGTACAGAATAAACTACGGATTACGCTGTCTTTCTCAGAGGGGAGAGAGGGGAGAGAGAGAGAGAGACAGACAAGACAAGACAAGACAAGTCTTTTATTCGTATAGGCCATAGCCCCATAGAAGGGGGATGACACAGAGCAACTTTACACGACACATTTCTAGTAGATGATGTAAACAACTTTAAGCAACTAGAGTTACGCTTTTTTAAAACCTCTGTACAAATAAACAGCAAACTGTTTCACTATTTTATCATTTGTCGATGCCATTAACAAGAAAATTAGTTTAAACAAGGATGGATGTCTAAAGTATTTAGGAGGGATATACTGTTGTCTTAAACCCACTTAATATCTGGACATGAAAGAACAAAATGAATTTCCCATTCTCCTGCGATTCGTGACACAATGGACAAAAAAATCAAAACGACCCACCTAAACTCTATATCGTTGAGAATGCAAAGATATCTGAAATACCCAATCCTAACTTTGTCACAGCATGTCTCAAATTTTTAAATTAATCGCCATTGACAAATAGGTGGGAAATGCAATTGCTAGGATTTAATAGTCGTAAATAGAAAACCTAGGGCTGTCTTCAACATGCGAGTTCCACCTCGCCAACTACAATCAATCAATCTTTGCCGAAACACACGAACAAAACCATTTAACATCACCAACACCCTGGTTTCCCCACAAAAACCAATCCGAATTCATACAATTTTAGTCTTAAATTAGAGGTCCAGTTTTCTTTCCCTGTTATCTAACTCTAAAGCATAGTATAGGCTTTGTATGGCAATCGTGTTGTTCCATTTGTGTTATTCTTAGCCAGTAACGAAAACACTTTACCACGAAGTTAAATGTATAGGGTATCTATTGGTCCTCCCATATACAGATCGTTGGGTGTTTTCAAAGAAACACCAATAAATTTCTTAAGAGCATACAGGTGGATTTTTCTCAATGTGCATAGCACAGAATAAAAACCCCCCCATATTTCAGCACCATATTGTAGCATCGGTTTGAATTTGAGCATCAAATAATTTCAAAAATAAAGTCAAAGATTCATTATTCAACATCTTTAAATTTCTTCAGTATACACAATATGCATATTTAGCTCTACTTGCAAGATCTTTACAAGCGAAGGTAAAGTTTTAAACGTGTAGAAAAATATATGCCAAGATATTTGTAAGCATTCACAACGGGATAGCAGTTCCATTATATACCCACCTTTCTCCGGCTGCAAGATATCCACCCTTTCTGAACACAATTTATTGCTTTTATTCATGTTTATGTTTAATCGAAGTGAAGCGGATGCTCTTTCTAAACTGTTAAACTGGGTTTGTAAACCAACTTCGTTTCAGACATCAATGCAACATCGTCCAAAAAGAAAAAATGAAAATTTCCCCAAAACACATTTATAATTTGCTCCAGTCGTCCAGAATTAGTCACTTCTTTCGTTAATTTCTTTTAATGAAAAAAGAAAACAAAAGGGGACTACAAACATCCCCTTGTTTAAACCCCATTTGTACAGGTTATATAACAGTCAGAGAACCGCCGCTTCTTACTCTAGTTTTTTACAGAGTCGTACATGCTCATGACACATTGATACAATTTACCTCTTATCCCATTTTTAAAACAAAATTCGCCATAATATATCCTTTAACAGAATCAAATGCTTTCTCAAAATCAATAAAAGCGACGTTAAAATTTTAGTTTCAACAAAACTGCTTTTGCACCAAACGCATTAAAGTGACATTTTGGTCTATCGTGGAGTAATTTCTTTAAAATTTCCAGCTTGGCTTTTCACCTGTGAGGTTCTTTTCCTCTACCCACTCTGCATCTTGCATTGATAACAGTACTGTACAATTTACTACAAACATTACACAAAGAAATTCCCTCTATAATTATTAGGATCATCAACATTACCCTTTTTTATATAAAGGAAGAACTATTGATTCTGTCCACAGCACAGGAAAAACACCCCTGTCAAATACAGAATTGAAATACTTTGTAACAAAATCCAATATAAAATTTAGACTTAAAAGCATTTTTCACCATTTCACCAATAATACTATCAGGGCACTAGCTTATGACTTTTCGTTTCTTAAGGCCATCAAAAATTCTTTCCCTTGAAATTGGACAAATTGAAATAATCGTTACTGGAATTACTATCATCACTGGAGTCATGTTGAACATTTCCACTGCCTTCCTCATCTGTAAAAACTCTGTGTCAACGTCTTTTTCAAGCAGTTTCTGAAAATGTTAAACCAGTCTCCAAACCAATGTTATTAGACGTTGTTTTTCCCTTTTATTGTTGATTTTACGCATTGATTTCCCAAACTCTCTTGGTCATTCACAAGAAGAAACCAACTGTTCTACTAAATTACTGTTAAACTTTTTACTTTTGTGTTTCAACAGATTTTTGTATTCACGCCGGCTGCACGTAGAAAAATGACACGGGGTAATAAAGTGCAAACGATATTTATTTAAATGGTTACGGGCCTTTCTTTTACCGTTACGACACTCTCGTCATACCAGTCATCACAACTTTGTTTTGCATTATGTTAAACTGTTTTTTCATACATTCAGCTGCATTTTTAGGCAACTGTTAAAAAATACTCAAAGATTCGTTTAAAATAACACCAATTTTTGTAATCGCCATTTCTATTCTCTCCTGAATTTCAGGAGAGCACATTGCATCACTGAAAGTACTGGCATAAGTCTCATTCCATACTACTTTTTCCATTACACATCTACCAATATTCATTTTCGCATTATTTATGTTTTCATTAGAAAAACTGAATTTCATCATTACAGGCATATGGGCGATTTAACTCTTTCTAACACATGCAGTTCACAATTATTAACAAAATTTTTCAAGCAAATCACGTGACATTATAAAATAATCATTGACGTATTGCCTCTCTCAGAAATGTATGTGTAGCGATTGTCGAAATCGCCCTGACACATACCATTCACAATATTCAAAAATTTAAAAACAGTGCACATATTAATAACATCTTACCGTAGTTGTTCAGCACAGTATCTTCGGACTTCCTGTTCGTACATACAGGGTTACTTAATGCTTAAGGCCAAAAGGCAACCATCGTCTTCCAAATTAGTGAAATATTTGAAGTCCTGCTGTTAAAAAACTCCACTTAATAACACATAAGCATCATCAAACAGAAAGTAAACAATCACTCACAAACTCTTCAAGCATACTTATTCCATTGTCATTGCCAGCATATGTATAATAAGGTGAGTCTGCCGGTGGTATGTAAGCGCAGATGTACAAATATTTTTGTTCAAGAACATCAAGATTTATCAATCACAAAAGGGAAAACAACAATCCGATTGAATATCCCATAATTCAAAATGAAAAGAGTTCGTGCCTCACAAGACAAACGATCCAACAGAGCGCCTTCCAGGGTTGTAAGTTTTTAAAGGCAGGCTTACAGAATTCTTAATCCATAAAATATTGACGAATGAAACTCTTCCAAAAATGTTTCAACAAAACAAAGAAATCGAAGGAACAAACAAACGATACAAATTCTTTATCATGTAATTTAGAAAGTAAACCATTTACATTCCAGTGAAGAAAAGCAAAAAATTAGAATTATTATATCAACAGAGCGATTGGGTCAAGACTTTCAGTGAACACGGAGAGGAGCCCGCCCCTCTGTCATGTAATGCGTCACACGCGGTGTCTGAAGACGAGTCATTCAACACATGCTCAGTGTCAACATGCACATCTTCACATTCTACGCTGGCTGTACCATGGCACAACACACCTGGTCACCCCTCTCTTGATCAGCACGTGCAGTTCACTGCTAAAAACCCCCCTACAAATGTGACAGCAAAACCGGTGCACACTGAAAGTTTTTTCCCTCTACTGAATGACCATGAGTATCTCTGGGCCGGCCAACGTCCTATCTCATTCTACCCGCCGGTCCCAGAATCGACAGAGTACTTTTTTTCCCTCTATCAGGAGGTGGTCAAATACCATGGTAGCCCGTTTACCCCTCACCACGAGCTCTCTTTAGATGCGGTGTCAACCTCCTCCTAACTTCTCTCACTCGACTGGAAAAGTCCTCACTAATGGAAAATCTGACTTCCCCGTAGCTTTCCTTTAGCTTTTAAACACATCTAATTTCTGCTTATAAAAGAGCATTTTAGCAATCACGGGGGAGTCGGACTTAGGTTTATTCGGTGGACCCTGTCGAATTCTATGTCACGAGACAGCCTCCAACCTGTCCCGGAGAAGTTCATTTACAATACCTTCACACTCAGCGGTTGTCTCGTTGTCCTTCCTTGGTAATCCATAGAACACCAGGGGTTCCTCTGGACCGCCCCTCCAGGGCGTCCGTCTTCCCCCTCCAGATCTTCAATTTCTTGCCCAAAATCATCGTTCCTTCTCTGCGGTCTTCGTTCTGTTGACGGAGCGTGACGACCTCCTCCCTCAGCCCCCTCAGTCGTCCTTCATTTCCACGTATCTTCATGGAGGATGCGGATCTCTTCTTTCACTTCTCCCAAACCTACTGTCCCAGCTTCGTATCCAAGGAGCTCAGCATTCCTATCACGTCAGACAGGGTAGGCTGACTTTCTGTTCCACCGGAAGTACTGCTTGAAGGGTGTCCGTCCTGTCTAACTGACTCTGCTGCTTGTTGTCTTGTGCTGGTCAGTCGGGATTGCCTCATGCTTTCCTTTCTGTCTTTGGTCTGAGAAGGGTTGGGGGTTCCCCGGATTGCTTTCCACCCTTCACCCAGGGGAAGGAAAACTGCCCCAGTACAAATAAGAGAGGAGCAATCCTACTATGACACCGTCTTTTCTCCTTTTCAGTAACATGGCGCAGTAGAGGGCCTCTTCTGCCTTCACGTTTAAAAAATGAAGGCCTGATAGACCGCTAACCACTTTCTGAGAGAGAGAGAGAGAGAGGGGAGAGAGGAGAATGATGATTTATGATGATGATGGATGATGATGATAATCTTTATTTCCAAGGGTAACAGATAAGCAAACACATGCTTTTTCTCTCATTCGGGCCCCTTTCCCCGTTTACGGGACGACAGACAGACGAGTGAGAGACAGAGAGAGACAGACAGACAGGCAGGCAGGCAGACAGACAGGCAGACAGACAGACAGACAGACAGTCGGCCCTCAAAGCCCAGCCGATCGCGGGCAGAGCAGAGCAAGAAGCCATACTTTCTCATCAAAAGCAGAGAGCTTGCGGCTTTGCTTACAAACCAGACGGTTGGAGCAAAGACTGTACGCCCTACGGAGGGCGAACTATTTTTGGTTGGAGACAGGAAGGGTAGGCTGGAGAGGGAAGGGTAGGGGATATGGGGTGGGGCGGAGGAGGGGTGAGGGGGTGGGGATGGTGGGGGTTGCGGTCTTTCCCCTCATCCTGCATGGTTGCTTATTTACTTGTGGCACCCCCCTTTTCCCCCCCCCCCCCCCTCTCCCCCCCCCCCCCCCCCCCCACCCCCACCGCGGGGCCCCCGCACGGCGTTGGGAACCCCAAGAACTTCCGTTCTGCTCGCCCGAGTGCTCTCCCTTTGTTCCCCTCTCCCCTCTCATCTCCTCTCTCTCTCCTCTCTCTCTCCTCTCTCTCTCTCTCTCTCTATCTGCCTGTCTGTCTGTCGCTCTCTCTGTCCTCTGTCTGTCTGTCAGTGTCTGTCTCTCTGTCCCTCTCTGTCTGTCCGTCTCTCTCCCCCCCCCTCCGTCTCCCTCCCTCTTTGTCTGTCCCCCCCCCCCTCTCTCTCTCCTCTCTCTCCTCTCTCTCCTCTTCTCTCTTCTCTCTCTCTCTCTCTCTCTCTTCTTCTTCTTCTTCTTCTTTCTTCTTCTTCTTCTTCTTCTTCCCTCCTTCACCCCTCCTCTGTGTGTCTGCAACTGTCTCTCTTGTCTGTCTCTGTGCATGTGTGTGGGTGGAGGGGGTGGGGTTGGATGTGTGTGTGATTGTGTCTCCTCTCCATCGTGTGTGTGTGTGTGTGTGGCTGTGTTGTGTGTACGTGTGTGTGTGTGTGTGTGTGTGTGTGGTGTGTGTGTGTGTCTTACCTCCCCCATGTGTGTAGTGTAATGTGTGTGTGGTGTGTGTGTGTTGTGTGTGTGTGTTGTGTCTCCCTCCCCCCTGTGTGTGTGTGTGTGTTGTTGTGTGTGTGTAGTTGACTGTATGAAGGCGCGCGTCGTGTGTGTGCGTGTGTGTGTAAGAATTATCTCTCTCTCTTCTTTCCTCTCTCTCTCTTCTCTGTCTTTCTCTCTTCTCTCTCTCTCTCTACTGTCGAGTGGTCAGAGTGCGAAAGCAGACTGGGCTGGTGGAAGTCACCCTTCGTGCCTGTGGTTTATTAACCTCGTAGGGCATCATCATTTGTCTGTCTCTTCTGTCTCTTTCCTTCTATTTTTTCTCGGTGTCTTTTCGTCCTTTTAAACTTGCGGACGATCACGTCTGTCTACATCCATGTCTTTTCCCGTCTTTCTATTGTCTGCTCTTCGCCCTGGAAACGAATTACGGCCGATCGTCGCCTCCGTTTTGTCTGTCTGTCTGTTTTATAGTCGGTATGTTGTCTGTTGACTGTCCCTTTAAACCATATATGCGGACAAGTCCAGTCGGTCTGTTCTGTCTGTTGTGTTGTTTTATCGGTCTGTGGCTTTCTCTTCTCTCTCTCTCGTCTTCTCTCTCTCCTCTCTACAAACGATCTCTCATCGTCTCTCTCTCTTCTGCTCTCCTTTCTTTTCTGTCTGTCTGTCGTTTTCTCTCTCTCTCTCTCTCTCTCTCTCTCTCTCTCTCTCTCCCCTCCCCTCTCTCTCTCTCTCTGTATGTATGTATATTTGTGTGTGTTAATGTGTGTGTGTGTGTGTGTGTGTAAGATAAGATAATGTTGCTTATAGCCCAGCCGACCGCAGAGGGCCACATCAGGGCTGTGTGTGTGGTGTGTGTTGTGTGTGTGTGTGATTGTATGGGAGTGTTGCTTTGCATGCTGCGGATTGCCGGCTTGCGCGTGCTGACTCGCGCATGCAAGCGCGTGCTTGATCAGCATGTAGAGAAGAAGAAAAAAAATTGAAGAATAACACTTTCAATTCATAGACATTCCTTAAGGGGGGGGGGGGGGGGGGGTAGTGGTTTTTTGGTTTGTTTGTTGTTGTTGTTTTTAGGTGGAGAAGTAAGTTAGGGTGAGGGACTACGAGAAATACATTATGAATGAACGAGACACCACCCAGAATATCTGTGATCTGAGAGTGCTGATAGCTGATTGCTTATTAGTACAATTCTGTGATGCATGGTGAAGTGACTGATAAACGCTGCCAGGCGGATCCCCGTTAGGAGAACTGTGTATGTAGATTCTAAATGCACTGTAGAATGAGTCGAGAGAAAGAGAGAGAGAGAGAGAGAGAGAGAGAGAGAGAGAGAGAGAGAGCACTTGTTTCATCCAGGAGGCGTCACTGCGTGCGGACAAGTCCATCCATATGCGCTACACATCCGCTAAGTTTTTAGACCACACTGCAAATGATTTAAAAAGCTGATGGATAGTTGAATAAAATGACTAAAGTAAGATGAGGGAGTTTGTTAAGAAGAGGGTCTCGTGGCTACGACTTGGCAGAGAGGAGAGAGAGAGAGAGAGAGAGAGAGGGAGAGAGAGGAGGAGGAGAGAGAGAGAGAGAGAGAGGAGAGAACGGGATAAAATGGGGAGGAAGAGGGGAGGAAAGCTTTCCTCCCTTCCGTCCTCCCTTCACTACCCCCTCCATCCCCCCCCCCCCCCCCCTCCCCCCCCCCCCCCCCCCCCCCCCCCCCAAAACGGGCCCGCAGAAAAACACGCCACACATTCCAAACCCTCGGGGCGGGAATTTTTAAAAACAGGGGTAAAAACCCACTTTTTTTTTTCGAGCGCCTCTCTGCCCTTTTCCGCCCGGTTTGCCTGTCTGTCTGCCCGTCCCCCCCCCCACCTCCTTCTTTTCTCTCTCTTTTCTCTCTCTCCCCCCCACCCCCCCCCCACTCTCTTTTTCCCTCTCTCTCCCCCTCTTTCTTAAAACCGAAAAATTTAAACCCCGGGGCGGCTGAAAAATACCCCAGTGCGCAGGACAAAAACAAGCATCGCATTATCCGTTGGCGCAGCTTTGGGAACAGAGAAGACAGCCGACGACAGAGAGGGGAAAGATAAAGGAAAAAAGAGAGAGAGAGAGAGAGAGAGAGAGGGGAAAACAAACGCAGTGGGACGGGGAACGGGTTTATGTAGGCTGGCAAAAATTTTTTACAAAGAAAAAAAAAAAAACCCATATTTTTTTAAAAAATTGGTGCAAAACTTAAAAAAATAAAAACAAAAAAAATTTTATCCAAAAAGTAGAAAAAAGTAACCGCCTGATTTATCAAAAAAAAACATTTAAAGTGGTCAAAAAAGACCGATTCCACCTCTGAGCCTTTCCGCTTCCCGAAAAAACATTCCATCCCGGCGCTGCGTCCCCCCCCAAAATTTGGAAGGCATGCCCTCCGCGCTTTGGTTTCCCAAAGAAAAAAGGCGGAAAAAGGGGGGCCCGGAAACCGGCAAAACAAAATTTTGGGGGAGTAAACAGCACTGCTTGCAATTTTAAACCGTGAATAGCACTCAAATTTTTACTTGGGGTTTTGCAATTGGGCAACGGGTTTTTTCCATTTGTGAAAAAATAAGGAATTGCTGATAGGAACCCGTGTCTGGCATGAACAGGGTAGGTCCCGCTTTTTGTCAAAAATTGTTTTAAATCAGTTGTTTTGGTGTGTGGGGTGTTTGTGTGTGGTGTGTGTGTTGTGTGTGTTTTTGCGGCGTGCGCCGTGGTGTGGGGGGTTTTCCTTTGGTGAGAGACGAAAGAGGAAGACAGGCAAAACAATAGACAACCACGGGATTTAAACAACTATAGAAAACTAAGAAAAAAGACGGAGTAAAATTCGCTAAAACCCGTGGCACATGTTTTTTTGGTTGTGTGTGTGTGGTGTGGGTGGTGTGGTGTGTGTTTTTGTGTGTGTCCCGTGCGGGGCGTGCGTGAGTGCGGCGTGCGGGCGTGGGGGGTGGGGTGTGTGGTGTGTGTTGTGTTTTGTTGTGTGTTTTGTGTGTGCATTTGGGTGTGGTGCGTTTTGCGTGCATGCATGCATAAAGTGCGTGCATGTGGGCGGGGGTACATGTGCGCGCGTGCGTCGTGCGTGCGGCGTGGGCGTTTTTGTGTGTGGTGTGTGGGGTGTTTTGGTTTTGTGTGGTGTGTGTGTGTGTGTGTGAGCATGAACTAAACATTTTTCCCATTTGTAGGGTTTTTAACATTTTTCCAAGCGCGAGAATATTTGATAAAAGAGAAAAACATGTTCTTTTTCAGATCGGGTTTTGACCGGAAACATGCGTGCTTTGTGAGAATCCTTCCCGCCCGGAGAAAATCTGAAAAAAAACCAAAAAAAGGGATACGGGATTGCAAAAAGCAGGTCGTTTAAGAAGTGATAGTAAGAGTTTTTTATTGGGCAAACTGCCCCATAAATCTTGTCGTAAAAATTTACTGAAAACGCCCAATGTCACCCAAAAAGGTTTTGAAAAGACGTTGGAAAAAAAACAGAACAGAAATCACCAATTTTTGGGCCCCAAAAAAAGGTGAAATTTGACATTTCTGCCGACTGCCCCCTTTTTTTGGACTCCCTGCAAAAAGCCCCTCAGAAAAAGGGTAAACCCCGCCCTATCTAACCCCGAAGCTTCAGTTTCCAGTCACAAATAGAACAAAAATTTGTTTTCAGGGGGGGTCCATGTGACAAAATGGGGGTGAGGACGTTTTGGGGAGAATTAAGGCTGGAAAGATCTTCCCCGCGGCAGATGCCTTGTACCATAACAGTGCAGTGTCAACTTCAGAACAAACCAAAGGCATTCCCCAAAACATATTCTTCTTCCACTGAGGCCATACATGCTGTCAAAGGGAACCCCAACCCCAAAACGAACAGAACATTCACACAAGTACAGAATACTTAAAAGATTCGATAAAAACAGATCAAACCCTCACAAACTGTGCAAAAAAAAAGGAGGATACCCCTTTATTCAGAAACACCTGCATACACAGGAAAACACATGCACAAAAACTAAAAAATACCTTTGGAGACGAGATTGTAATCACCTTCATCAGAGGGAAGCCCCCGTGATCCCCGTTCAGGTCAGCCTGAAAAAATTCTGAAGCATTTTTTCAAAATCAAAGACAGAAACAGACAGCGAGAAAAAAAAACTGAAAGGGTTAAACAAAACACACGGGGAAATTCTTTGTCTGACATAAAGAAAAAAGACACCTCCAAAAAAGAGAACCATCAACAGCAGAAAATTTTAGACAAACAAAAAAAATACAAAACTACCTTTACAGTTTTGGGGTTTTTTTAAAAACACTACTGAAGGGGAAAAAAAAAATCCAGAATTGGGAAAAATTTCTTCCCTTGGTCAAGCTTTTAAAGAAGCTGCGCGCCCCAAACGTGCTTTATCCTTTCCACTTCAAAAATGCAACAAAGTAAAAGAGTTCAAATTCTCTAAAAAAAACAGCAAGGGGTGTCACCCCTGGATGTCAAAACGTGTGCCCAAAATTGATGGAGAAAAAATTCAAAATGGGGTCCTCACGCCCCGGGTTTTAAGACTCGTCACACTGCTTCTGACATGCAAAAAATTTGACCTTTCCTTCAATTTTTCAGTTTGAACTTAGCACACCACCCCCCCTTTCCCCCCTTCGGGTCAGTCAGGGCTTTTTACGAGAAACCCACAAGTCACCTGCTGATGCCATTTTCTAAATTAGTCAAAGGAAAGGTCCCGAGCAAAAGATGAAGAAAAAGCGAAGAAGTATTTTTTTGGAGGGGGGGTTTCCCTCCTGGGAAAAAATTTCCCTGGAGAAAAGGAGATTTTTTTCTTCATCATAGCCAGCATGTTTAAAACATACGTTTGGGCATCGCTACACTACCGCAACTATCGTTTTTGATGGTTTTTGAGTCAGGAAACCCTTCCCAAATAAAGATTTCCCGCCATCTCCCGACGCTCTGCTTGGGGTCGGGTTGGACCAACCGTGCAGTTTTTCCCGGGGACACCCTGCCCGCCCCCACGAAAAGAAATATTCTTTCAAAAAAGACCAACAAGCAAAGGTTTATCACTTTTCCCGTCTGAAGCAAATGAAGTCCCGCAGGTGTTCTGTTTTGGGAAGCAGAAGGGATGCCAAAACCCTGATTGTTAGAACGCCTTTTAAAATGTGCAGCTGCTCACAAAAAAGTTTTTTTTGTAGGAGAAAACCCAGACCTTTTCCCCGGGTTCCCCCTTTACCACACAAGGCAGGGCCCAAAAACCCCTCATCTTTTGGTCAGACAACGCACCGCCTTGAAAAAAAACATGGAAAATACAATGGCTGATAAAAAGTTCCCCTTTGGGGGAGACTTTTGTCACTTTTTGCCTTTTGTCCATGCACGAATGGCCCGTGACACCCCCTTCAGGGGTTTTTTTGGGTTGGGAAAAAACATTCCCACTGCGAAAACTGTCAGAACCCCAACTTCAGAACACAAGGACATTTTTTTCCCACACCTGGAGTCCCAACAAGACCCCCATCATCACAGCAGGGGAAAAACCGGTTTTGCCCCCTACAATGGTCGCACAGGAACAGCCTGACACCCCCCGTTACCACGCTTTCATGAAAAAGGGGCGACATGTGCAACCAACGTCCAAATCCAGAACCCTTTTCCCCTACCAAATGGGGGCCCGGGCCCAAATAACCCCAGCCTGCGGTATACCTCCAGTTCAGGGGACGTCCCCTTTAATTAGGAATCTCTCCCTCCCCTCCCTCTCCTTTTCCGGCCCTCCTCTCCCCTCCTCCCCCCTCTCCTTTTTTCTCCTCTCTCCTCTTCCTCCCCCCTCTCTCCCTCCCCTCTCTCCTCTCCCCCTCTCTCCTGTGGGTGGTGTGGGGTGGGGTTGGGGGTGGGGGGAGGGAAAAGGGGAGGGGAAAAAGAGAAAGAGAGAGAGAGAGAGAGAGAAGGGGGGGGGTTTCACCCAAAGTAATGTTCGGGCCCAAACTTTTTTTAAATCTAAAATTTAAGGATTTAACACATAAACGTCAATATGTACGTACTATTTTTTGAGTTTTTTTTTGAACCGTGCCTTGAAAGGGAAAGGGATATGGATGCCAAAACTGATAAAAATATTCAATTTTTTCAGAATGGATCAAACCCCAAAATTTACTTTACGAAACCGGGGCTTTTGGGGGGGCTCTGACCTTTCCCGGGCGGCTGAACCATGCCCGACTGACCTTCCACCTGCTCCAGATGACCTACTAAAGTCATCAGGTGCAACTGCAAGAAGGATTGCAGTTCTAAGCGTTGCACATGCCGAAAGCATGGTCTTGAGTGCTCTGTGGCATGTGGTCATTGCAAGGTTTGGGTTGTTCAATTCGCCGGCGCTTGTGGAACTGGATGACATGGACCTGGCAGACGTACCCTGTGTATCTCCTGACATTCAAGAAAGCCTGGGCAGTGACTGACTTGATGGTGAGATTTCACGCTGCAGTGCGTCTGTGTCAGGATATACTCTAGGAAAGCCACCTTTCAAAAGTTTACGCATGCAGGATGTGTATTTCAGTGGACCGAAGGGTAATATATTCTTATAGATATGCGTTTTCTTCCCCATTTTTTTAACCGTTTTATGCTTCTGGTGGCAAATGCGTTATTGAATTTGGCAATACACTTCACGAGCTTTCCAAAGAGGTGCTACATGACTATCTTTGGTCGATTCTTCAAAACAGCGTGAAAAACGGGTACCTGATGACGTCACACAACGAGTTTTAGTACCCTTAGGACACTTCGATCGATGTACTTTTGGATATGTTAAAGAGAGACTGTGTCCTGACTCATTCCACCTAAAATAATACTATTGCAATTAGTTCCAACTTTCTTAATTTTTAACCGCTTACAGACTAGACTAAGGGGAGGGGTTGGTTGGGGAACGACGGGCATTACATTGTGCGTGGTTGCCTTCGAGCCTCCCGACGACTACTGACTTATACCTAGCTTGTTGTTTCCGTTCGGAAGGTAAGACCTCGACGAGAGTGAACTGTGAATCATCATCGTTGGTGTGAGGCGATAGGAGTGACGAATGAGAGAGAGAGAGAGAGAGAGAGAGAGAGAGAGAAGAGAAGAGAGAGAGAAAGAGATAGAGAAGAAGAGAGAGAGAGAGAGAGAGAGAGAGAGAGAGAGACAGATAGGGGGGGGGGGGTAATTTAGCGGACTTGTCTGTCAACAGTACAATACAGTTTTGAATTGAAAACACGCTTGCGCGGACATGTGCTTTGCCTGTGGTAAACACTCCTCCATTATTGTGCGAGTTCCTAAGAGAACCGTTTGTTTCGTTGTGATTTGGGTTTTATTTATTTGTTAAATTATTTGTTTATTATTTATTTATCCATTTATTTATTCATTTTACGTAGCAGACTCTGAGGGGGGTGTACACGAACCACGATTCTATCCCCCGCTTTAAGGTAACTTGGAATCTGAGCTTGTGCGGTGTTGTGTGTTCTTATTAAATTAAATGAGCTTTCAACGTGATCGAGAGGACGTTGAACTTGCAGCTTGCTC
>CM031616.1:7696771-7804140 GCA_018398815.1 Conus ventricosus
ATGCAGGAAGAAAGAAAGGAGAACAGATCGATGTTGATAGTCACTGTTCTACCCTAACCGGGGTTCGACCTCATACCTGGCAGCGTCACTTCGCCAAGCAGAACCACAGACCAACGCCAACAGTCTCACCTGGCCAGGCGCCATCAGACCGACACCAGTGCCGCAGTTGTGTCGTGTTGTGAAAGTGACAGTGAAAAGAAAAAGAAAAGAAAAGAAAAGACAGTGATTCGTGAATAGTTAAGATCACCTGGCCAGGTAAAGTAGAAATCTGTTTATACCCGGGTTAGTTAATGATGTTTTAGATAAATGATTTTGTGAAGTTCAGGAAAGAGAGAATGTTTTATTTCATTTGATTCCATATGCATTGATGTTTCGTTCTATGATCATGTGTAGTAAAGTTATAAACTTTACTAGTGGTTTGATGTGACGAATGCATGATATATGAATGAGATTGTAAGCAAGCTGTGAGTGTTTTGGGCTGTGCGCTAGTCCTTCCTCCACTGACATCACCCGAGGTTGACAGTGATGCCGGGAGATAAAAAAAAATATTAAAAAAAGAAAGAAAGAAAGAAAGAAAGAAAGAAAGAAAGAAAGAAAAGCTACGGTCAGCATATATTGTGCCAAATAGCATTTTCCCAAGGAACCTAGCAGTACCGCCACTGTTACTGATGAAATCAGAATGCATACAGACGACTGTTAGACGCAGGCAAACGGAGACGAAGAATCAAGAGGAATACACGTCAGAGTTCACAGATACAAATTAAGTGTCCGTTATGTTTCTCTCCTGTTAACATTAAATACAACGACAGTCATTTCAGTAGGAGTGGTGTTTTAGACCTTTACATTGCTTTTCGGATGGGATCTGGATGCATATAGTCAAACGCGATCGTTATTGCTCATAAAGGAAACTCGAGGCACAACACACACACACACACACACACACACACACACACACACACACACACACACACACACACACAGAGAGAGAGAGAGAGAGAGAGAGAGAGAGAGAGAGAGAGAGAGAGAGAGAGAGAGAATGTGTGTATCATAATCCTTATCTGTGGCAATATTCTATTTCTATGAACACACTCACGCACGCACGCACGCACACACAAACACACACACACACACACACACACACACACACACACACACACACACACACACAGAGGCATGCGCGCAAATATGCATAAAAAGAGAGAAGGGGCGTACGGGCAGGCCGGTGAGGGGAGGGAAAGACAGAGAGATACAGAGAGAGAGAGAGAGAGAGAGAGAGAGAGAGAGAGAGAGAGAGAGAGAGAGAGAGAGAGAGAGAGATACAGAGAGAGAGAGAGAGAGAGAGAGAGAGAGAGAGAGAGAGAAAGAGAGAGAGAGAGAGAGAGAGAGAGAGAGAGAGAGAGAGAGAGAGAGAGAGAGAAACGCACACACGCACGCACGCACGTACACACACACACACGTACACGTACACACACACACACACACACACACACACACACACACACACACACACACACACGCGCGCGCGCGCGGACAGCCACACTGACGCCGAGACACAGCGACAGACGGGGGAAGGGAGGGATGGAGGAAGGAAGGGGAGGGATAGAGAGAGAAGGACAGACAGACCGACAGAAAGAGACCGACAGATAGATACACAGAAAGAGGGGAGGGGGAGGGAGGGAGAGAGAGAGAAGGACAGACAGACCGACAGAAAGAGACCGACAGATAGACAGATATACAGAAAGAGGGGAGGGGGAGGGAGAGAGAGAGAGAGAGAGAGAGAGGGAGGGAGTGAGGGAGGGAGGGAGGGAGGGAGGGAGAGGTTGACTAAGAGGGAATCGGAGTCAAGTGGTGGGGGTGGAAAAGAGCGGTAAAAATGGAGATGAGAAAGAATGACAAAGACCTCAGAGAGAGAGAGAGAGAGAGAGAGAGAGAGAGAGAGAGAGAGAGAGAGAGAGAGAGAGAGAGAGAGAGAGAGAGACATACATACAGACAGACAGACAGACAGACAGACGGAGTAAAAGACAGACAGTCAGATACTGGGAGCTACAGACATGCGAGTTTCAGTTTTACCAGAGGTAGTTAAGAACGACTAGATTTACAATGTAGCCAACTAAACACAATCCCGACTGCTTTTATGGCTGTCAACTCATAGAAAATAAAATAAATAAATAAATTAACCAAAAATTTACAAATGAAATAACTTCGAAGAAAGATAAGACATCCCATCGTAAAAAACTTGAAAAGCAGACATGATAAACATAACATTTTCATTCCCCCTTTTCCACAGACACTGCAAGAGAAGCGGAAACTTACGTATTACATTTACATACAGTACATAGACTCTACATGTGCACACATACAGAACAAAGCTTGGCAAACAGGTGACGTGCACTGGGGCAGACGACATCGTCGCCAGATGTCGAGCCATTCATGCCATGACCTCGGTCAGTTCAGCAACAGAACACCACCCCCCCCCCCCCCCCCCCCCCCCCCCCCGCCTTTTTTTTTCTTTCTTTTTGAACCTGTGCCAGAACTCGACGTTTTCCCCCCACTTGAACAACACAAGCAGCTGTTGCGACCCGCAGATCACCTTCCATGTTCATCATGCCATTGTCTCTGCAAGTGAACAGCTGTCCCACACACACGCTTTGTAAAAAAAAAAAAATGAGCGTGGGAGGTTGGGGGGGGGTGGGGGTGGAGAGAGAGAGAGAGAGAGAAGAGAGAGAGAGAGAGAGAGAGAGAGAGAGAGAGAGAGACAGACAGACAGACAGACAGACAGATAGACAAACAGAGACAGACAGACCAACAGAGACAGAGACTGAGAGAGACAGAAAGACTGAGAGACAGACCGGCAGACAGAGAGATGGATAGACAGACAGGCAGAGACAGACGGACAGACAGACAGTCTCACATGCTTAATAATAAACTGTGCATGGAGAGAGAGAGAGAGAGAGAGAGAGAGAGAGAGAAAGAGAGAGAGAGAGAGGGGGGGGGAAGAGAGACAGACAGACAGACAGACAGACAAACAGACAGAAGACAGAGAGCTCTGGACATAGACTGAGAAAGAAAGAGTGAGACAGGAGGGAATGGACGAGAGAAAGAGACAGAGAAAGAAACAGTGAGACAGGGAGGGGAATGGAGGGGAGAAAGAGACAGAGAACAACAGTGAGACAGAGAGGGGAATGGAGGGGAGAAAGAGACAGAGAACAACAGTGAGACAGAGAGGGGAATGGAGGGGAGAAAGAGACAGAAAAGAAATAGTGAGACAGGAGGGGAATGGAGGGGAGAAAGAGACAGAGAAAGAAATAGTGAGACAGGGACGGGAATGGACGAGAGAAAGAGACAGAGAAAGGAATAGTGAGACAGGATAAGATAAGATAAGATAATGTTGCTTATAGCCCAGCCGACCGCAAAGGGCCACATCAGGGCTGTAGTGAGACAGGAGGGGAATGGAGGAGAGAAAGAGACAGAGAAAGAAATAGTGAGACAGGGAGGGGAATGGACGAGAGAAAGAGACAGAGAAAGGAATAGTGAGACAGGGAGGGGAATGGACGAGAGAAAGAGACAGAGAAAGGAATAGTGAGACAGGGAGGGGAATGGAGGGGAGAAAGAGACAGAGAACAACAGTCAATGCCCACAGAGCCAGGGAAAGTCAGAGGAGGACACAGTCAGTGACGGGGTAGGTGGTCAAACTTTGGCACACACACACACACACACACACACACACACACACACACACACACATACATACTGACTGACTGAAACCAATTTATTGTCAGATTAACTCAAGGTTGTACTGACATATATACATGACATACATACACACACACACACACACACACACACACACACACGTTTAACACACACACACACACGCACGTTTACACACACACACACATATACATAGACACACACACACACACACACGCATTCACGCATGCATGCTCACACACACACACACACACACACACACACACACACACACACACACACACACACACGCGCACACACACACACATACGCTCACACACACACACATACGCTCACACACACACGAACACACACACACACACACACACACACACACACACACACACACACACACACACACAGAGTGTGCATAGATAGATAGACAGATAGACAGGTAGATAGATATGTAGATACATGTGTACACACACACGCGCATGCACGCACGCACGCACACACACCACACACACACACACACACACACACACACACACACACACACACACACACACACAATCTATTTCTTTTATACACCTGACACTAAGAGAGAACTTGATACATTTATATATATATATTAAGACTGAGAGAGAGAGAGAGAGAGAGAGAGAGAGAGAGAGAGAGAGAGAGAGAGAGAAAGAGAGAGAGACAGACAGAGACAGAGACTGAGAGAGACAGAGAGAGAGAGAGAGAGAGTGAGAGAGAGACAGACAGACAGACAGACTGATAAACTGAGAAAGACAGAGATAGACAGACAGACAGATAGAGCAGAAAGAAAGAGACAGACAGACAGACACATTCAGACAGACAGACAGGCATACAGACACTCAAGACATAAAAGGTTGAGGAGAGAGCTCAAGAGGTGAAGAGAGCAAGAGAAAGAGAGAGAGAGAGAGAGAGAGAGAGAGAGAGAGAGAGAGAGAGAGAGAGAGAGAGAGAGAGAGAGAGGGGAGGAATCAGAGTACAGTCACTGCAGTTAGCGAGACCAGAGTGACAGACAGACAGACAGCAAGAAAGGAAGAGAATGAAAAGAGAAAGAGATGTGGATGGGAGGATTGAGGGATGGGGTGGCGGTGGGGGTGTTGAGGGTGGAAAGGGTTTGAAAAAGAAAGAGGACAAAAGGGAGAGAAGCCTGCAAACAAACTATAATTGCAGAACTTCAAAACATATGACCCTCTCTTGCGGTCAAGATCTGGCGGTTCAAGGCCAACATAAACTAGGGATAGAGGAGAATTCTGGAAGAGAGAGAGCGAGAGAGAGAGAGAGAGAGAGAGAGAAAAGAGAGAGAGAGAGAGAGAGAGAGAGAGAGTAAGATAAGATAAGATAATGTTGCTTATAGCCCAGCCCACCGCAAAGGGCCATATCAGGGCTGTCACCACGTTAGAGAGAGAGAGAGAGAGAGAGAGAGAGTGTGTGTGTGTGTGTGTGTTGTGTGTGTGTGTTGTGTGTGTATGTGTGTGTGTGAGTGTGAATGTGTGAGTGAGTGTGTGTGTGTGTGTGTGTGTGTGTGTGTGTGTGTGTGTGTGTGTGTGTGTGTGTGTGTGTTTGAGAAAGAGAGAGAGAGAGAGAGAGAGTTAGGTAAGGTAATGTTGCTTATAGCCCAGCCGACCGCAAAGGGCCATATCAGGGTTGTCACCATGTTCAGAGAGAGAGAGAGAGAGAGAGAGAGAGAGAGAGAGAGAGAGAGAGAGAGAGAGAGAGGGAAAGGGGAGCGGTTAAGCAAGTTGGAAGGGAAGGTGACAATGGAATCAATCTCTCTCTCTCTCTCAGTTTCAAACACACACACACACACACACACACAAGCACACACACACACACACACACACACACACACACACATGCACACCACTATTAATTCCACCGAAACGATTTTTTAAAAAAATCTACATTTCCACCAACAACTGACAATGCCATACAAAGTGACCCTCAAACACCCAAAGGCATGCACATCATGTAAACTGATCTAAAATGAAATAAGAACAATGCGTCAACCACACAATGAGAGCAGCCTGTTATGTGCTCCCATGAAATGTGTATGCCACTACAGCAGATAATATAATGACAAAATCACTCATCAGTAACAGGCATTTTCTTTTTTCATAACAGGAAACCTACAACATTACTTAATTCTATGGTTTACAATTTCAAACATAATGCTATAATTCACAATTTTGAACGTATGAAAAAAGTCAATAGGTAGTGGGTTTTTTTTTTTTTTTTCATTTATAACTTTTGTTTTCAGCTTGTCTTAAGACATCCTACAAAAGCTCGAAAACATCTGTGAACACTACTAATGGTTAGCCTACTTCATTTGTGTGTGTGTGTAGAAAGTAGACTGTCAATGGGTTTATTACTTTTTTTTCTCTTAGATTTAACTTTGGCCATTCTGTTATCATGGTTTATATTTTTCTTCAAATAAACCAGTTGATCTACACTTCACTTTTTTTGGGGGGTGGGGGTAGGGGGGGGGGGCACTTTTTTCCTTTTCTTTTTCCTTTTTTGAACTGCCGTATGAATCTTCATTCCACCTGAACATAGAATTTTGTGATGTGGGATTAAAGAATATCATCAACTTTAAACTGCAGTCCCAAATTAGGCATGGAATTAAAACAAAAAATGAGAACTAGTCTACTTATTTTAAGTAATAATTACAATAAAATGACATAATTAGCAGAATTATGATTTTAGAAATACATGCAATAAGTTACATTTTTCCTTTAAATCATAATATTTTGCTGATCTCATCAGTCATAGAAAAGATCTCAATCTGTATTTTTCCTATCCGCGTGAGTGTGGCCAATACTGTTGAGTGTGTGTGTGTGTGTGTGTGTGTGTGTGCGTGCGTGCGTGCGTGCGTGCGCGCGCGCGTTTGTGTGTGTGTGTGTGTGTGTGGATCGTGGGTAGGGTGGGTGGGCGGGGAGGCGGGGTGCCTTGAGTGAGCGAGTGTTCCTTCCCCACTCTCGCTAAGACTCTCGGACCATCTGAGCTCATGATGAGCGACAGAAATCGGTAATTTTCTAGAACATTTAAAAAAGAAAAAGGGGGTGGGGGTGATAATAATATCTAAACTAGTTGACTGAGCCTAGAACGTTCAACAGAGAAATAAGGTCAAATCACACACGTTTGCACATGTGCGGTCAAAAAGTGAAACCACGTTCAGAAGGTGGTCAAAAAATAAAAATGCAAAAACAGAATGAGTTAGGTTTAAATGAGTGGGTGGTTTGGGACATGGAGGTTGAGATTAGATCTCCATTACGGTACCGATGGCAGCATCTGACACTGTCTCTACGAGTCCACGATCGCAGTGAATCGAAGACTTCATTTAGCCTAAGCAAAGATAGTTAGGGCGTACAGTCTTTGGCCTAAGGGCAAACATGCCTCGTCCACGAATTCCAAGCGTTCGCAAGTCACGCACTCGCCTCACCTTCATGCTCCGATCGTCTTTACATAATGAACTGGTACAAAACACTACAGAAAATGGAATGTAAATATCATCTTTAAAAGTTGGTGATAAGATACTCACCTGTTCTCACAGATTGTCACTTTCACCTAACTTTTTTCACACCTTCCCGATACGTGAGTCCGAACTTCGCGATACATAAACCGAAGGTAAGATCGGAAACTTTCGGTTGTGTTCGGGAAATAGTCGTCATCAACTTTGGAGCACGCGTAGTTGTGACGTAGGGTCATTTACTCATTGCACACCAAATGGCAGAAGAAATGGAGGTGAGAGTCGAAACTCATTCTTGCTTGTTTTTGATCAAACTTAATCATACCTGCGATTTGTAACTGATGTAATGTGTGTTTGTTGTTTTTCAGGGTCATGAAACGATAGCAAGGACGAGTAGATCACAGAAACTGTATTTTAGTCGAATTTCTTTGTCTACGGAACAGACTCACGTGGTTTTCCACTGACGCGCCAGTTCATTCAGTGATTCAGCGAGCCCGGTCTTCCGATGTTCCAGTTTCATATTTCCGTTGTCACTGGACAGATTAAGCCAAAAACTTTTTGGCGACATCACTTTGTCAACTTCAGTCTCAAAACTGAGAAAACAAAGATTGCCAACTTCTTCTAGGTGTACTCGATTTGCTATTTGTGCCGGTAAACGTGATCATTGACACTGACACACATGACAGTGAAACGGTGTATCTTGGCTTGGCACTTTGAGGCATTAAACCTCAAGCTTAGTGACCCACGCTGTTAGTAATTTGCCTACGGATATGATTTCTCCCAGTTGTATTTTCTTTGTGTTACAGATTTGTATTAATTTTACTTTACTTACTTTACTTTACTTTAGTAGTACAGCTGTAGTCAGGCTAATCGCCTATCAGCCGGTCGCTGCAGTCAATGCTTGTCCCTTCATCTTCATTGTTTTCACACTCAACTAATAACAGGTTGGTGCGCGTGGGTTTGGGCTCTTGAAACCAGACGAAGTCCAAGGAAAACTTATAATCTGCCCATGCTTTGTCGATCCTGGTCTTGAAGGCGTTGAGTGTGGGCGCAGACACCACTCGTTCAGGCAGAGAGTTTCAGGCATTCACTACACGGATACTGAAGAAATTTTGGCGGTCTGCTTTTCTGACTGAGGGTTTTTTAATTTAAGACTGGCCTCGAGTGTATGAGTGGGGTCGCACAAAAGGATGTTCCCTGATACAGTATAAATTCCAGTCAGGTACTTTTAGCATTCAATCATATCACCTCTAGCCCTCTGAAAATACAGTGAAGGCAGATCCAGTCTTCTAAGACGTTCACGGTAGTCCATATGCTGAAACAATGGGATGAGTCTGGTTGCCCTACGCTGAACTTTTTCCAGCTGCTCCTCATCACCTTTGAAACGAGGGTGCCAGACTACATTCCCATACTCTAGGTGAGGACGAATGATGGACTTGTACAGGGTAGGGAGTGACACATATGTCGAGGGTCGTAAAAACCTCTCCGGATGAGTGCCAGGAGTTTATTTGCTTTCTCGACCTGTATGCTGACATGCTTGCTTAACTTCAGATCGCTATCAATACTTACTCCTAGGTCTTTTGATCGGAAAACATAATAATAATAATAAGGAACATTTAGTGCGCTTAATCTTAAACAAAAGCCCTAAGCGCTTACAGCAATAAGCCCTAACAACACACACACACACACACACACAAACACAAACACACACACACACACACACACTCACACACACACACAGACACGCACACACCCACACACCAGCGAAGGAGCAGAAAGATTATGTTTTGAAGAGAGTTGTTTTGAGGGAGGACTTGAAAGAAGAAAGACTGTTTGAGTTTCGGAGTGCAGAAGGGAGATTGTTCCAGCAGGAAGGAGCCTGAAAAGAAAAAGAACGTTCACCAGTGTTCTGGCCCGAAAACGAGGGATCTGCAGAATGCGAGTGTCAGAGGAAGAGCGAAGCTGTCTAGAAGGAGTATAGGTCGACAGAAGTTTAGAGAGGTAAGATGGAGCGAGGCCATCCAATGCCTTGTAACAGAGCAAAGAAAGTTTGTACTTGATGCGTTTTTTCAACAGGAAGCCAGTGCAAAGATTTAAGTAAGGGAGAAACATGAGAGGTTTTCGGAGATTTCGAGACAAGGCAAGCAGCATTATTTTGAACTTTCTGCAATTTTGCAAGAAGATTCTGTGGACAGCCAGCAAGAAGAGAATTACAGTAGTCAAGTCTTGAAAGAATGAAAGCAGAAACCAGAGTCTTGGTGGCTTCTTCAGACAGAAGGTGGCGCACAGAACTGATTCGCCGAAGCTCCGAGTAGCAAGCACGGCAGATAGAAGAAATCTGATTTTGAAAAGAGAGTGTCTGATCAAGTACAACGCCTAGATTTCGCACAGTGGTAGAGGTCTGAATGAGAGAGGTACCAAGTTGGACAGAAGAAGGAACAGAGATTGTAGACATGAGCCGTTTTGGGAGAATGAAGATCAGTTCAGTTTTGTCATTGTTTAACTGAAGTTTGTTGCAAGTCATCCATGCCTTTATGTCAGAGATGCAGAGCTGTGAGCGATCGATGATGGAGGAGAGGAAAGAAATGTCACCAGAAATGTAGATTTGATTGTCATCAGAGAAGCAGTGGTGTGAAATGTCATGATGGGCTACAGTATCAGAGATGGGTTGGGTATATAGAACAAACAGAATGGGACCAAGGACAGAGCCTTGGGGAACACCATAATTCAAGTCAGCAGAGCTTGAAGAAAAACCATTGACAGAGACAATTTGGGTTCGACCAGAAAGGTAAGAATAAAACCATGCCAAAGCGTGAGAAGAGATGCCAAAAGTATGTTGAAGTCTAGTGAGGAGGGTGGAGTGATCAATGGTATCAAAGGCAGCGGACAAGTCAAGAAGAGAGAGCAGTGAAACCTGACCGTTATCCAGAGCAGCGAGAAGATCGTTTATTATTTTCAGCAGAGCAGTTTCTGTACTGTGTCCAGTGCGATAGGCAGACTGCAACGAATAGAGCAAGTTGTTTTGGTCAAGATGGTTTTGGAGTTGGAGAAGTGCTATCTTTTCAATTATCTTTGAAAGAAAAGACAAGTTGGAGACAGGTCGATAATTTTTTTAGGTTTTCAGGGTCAAGAGAGGGTTTTCTTCCAAAAGAGGTCGGACAACAGCAGCTTTCAGTGCAGGTGGGAAACAACCAGAAGTGAGAGATTCATTTACCACACTAGTGATATATGGCAACAAAACATCCATGCATGCAGATAATAAAGTTACTTTTAGTAGATGGAAGAGGATCCAGCACACAAGTTTTCATAACAGTCTTGTCGATGACTTCTTTGACAACAGCAACTGTCATAGGTTCAAAGTCAGTCAATGAAATGCCGGAAAAAGAGTTGTATGGAATATCAGGTTCAGATACTGACTGAGCATCCAGACTTTCACGGATAAGTTTAATTTTGCTAGTGAAAAAGTCACAAAATTTCTGTGGAATGTCAGAGGGACAGACAGATGAAGGAAGGGGAGATGATTTTGTTCTCCCCATGAGTGTATCAGTGACCTTAAACAATTGCTTGGTTGTTGTGCATGCTAATATTTTAGCATTGTAGAAGGCTGATTTTGCTTTTTGAACAATTTCATTCACAGCATTACTAGCAATTCGCAAAATTTGTTTGTGAATCTCGTTAAATGTTTTTGGTGGTTCTGAAAATGGAAAATTGTTTGTTTAAAAAAAGATAAGATTAATAGAAAATCACAAAGCCTGTCTATTCTGATGACGGGTAATGTAATATTTCATGCTCAGAGGGAGAGAAAGAGAGAGCTCCAGACGAGGGAAGATTAGCTGGCTCAGGTGCCAATAATGCGTCAGGGACTGGATGAGTACCCTCCCCTCCCCCCCTCCCCTCCCCCCCCCCCCCCCCCCCCCCCCCCCCCAAATGGCTCGATCTAGATAGGCACAGGATCTATCAAAGATCTCAGGATATGAAATTGCTGTAAAGTTGGTTTATCACTTTATGCGGCATTCAAATTCAATCAGCTAGGTTCCTCTGATACCATATTTAAGTAAGTCTTTCTACTTCGCACACTAAAATATCTTCAGAATCACAAACCTGCCAGCTTCGAGCCACTGATGCGTAAAAATGCTATTTACACAGGCAGTGCGACCATTCCATTGGATAGTTTAGATGTGTACTGACTGTCTTGTCTTAACTCACGGGCTGCTGTTATAGTTTCCAGTTTGTTACTTAACTTTGTAGGCCAATCAGAACCTCTGGAAAGTGGTATGCTTTCAGTTCAACTGTTCATGAATCCATTTAGCTGCAATTTGGAATGACACAGGCCTGTCAGTGGTCCTGTAACTGCCACAGATGCCGTTTTTCTTTTTTGTTGTTGATTTTTGTTTAGTTGTTGTTTTGGGGTTTCCCCCCATTTAATTACAAGACATCTTCTGAAGCACTGGATAGGTAAAAACTAAGAGTACAAGAGAGAAATCTTCACAGTTACACCAGTATGAAAAGTTGTTCCTCAGTTCTGTTTGTGCTTAGTTTGGATGACAATCATGCCACCCTGGCCAGTCTCGTTTAGCATCTTCCCATATCCTCTTGGCAGAAAGAACCTTGCATTCAGAGGAAAGTTACCTGTCTTTCGGGGTTTTGTAATGGATTGTCTACTAAATACTATTATATTTTCTTCCTATAACTAGTATAAGCCTAATGTCCATAATTCGCTGTAAACATGTTATGATGCTTGATTAAGCTTAGCTTTTGTCACATACTGATGTAAATCAGCTCTACACACATGCCTGACAGTTATCAAACTGAATATTTTTTATCCTGCATATTGATAATTCCAGACATCTTTGTGTCAGTAGCCATTCAATTCCCTAATTTAGCAACCAACTCAGACAACATGAACGTGGACAACATGAACCATGTGATAGTCATTGTCCATTTAGTGAATTCCCAACTTTATTTTAAACCTAACTGGCTATGCACTACCACTAGGTAATCATTGAACTGTTGACAGAGTTGCAGATCTGAACAATGTTTTGACATTGTAAAGTAGATAATCCTTTTTGGTAGGTAGAGTTTGTCCCCTTTTTGGTCCACTACCTCATGCAGCAGAAATTTGAAGTCGAGCTAAAAGGGATTTTTACATCTAAACCATTCTAAATTTTGTGAGAAAATCTGAAAGTTGATATAGTTTTCTGTGAAGATGTCTGTTTTACGTTGATAAATGACCATTGGGGTCACTTACCCAGTTGTGGCAGATGTAGAATCCATCAATAATCCCCAAGTCGTCTTCTAACATTCTACCACTGAAGTTTAGCTCTAAAGCAAACACAATGTGCTTTTGTATAGTCAGTGGCACTTTGAAGGGAGTGCAAGTGCATCTCTGTAGGAAATGCAAGTGTGTCTATAGCCTATAATGCTTTGAAGCGAGTGAAAGTGCATCTGTACTGTCTGTTACACTTTTGAAAGACGAAGTAGTGATCAGTAGTGAAGATGTCTGCGTCTTTCTTCCTTTTCAGTGTTCACATTTATCTGTGAGGGCAGACAATCTGTTGAAGGAAAGAAGGTCAACAAATAATTCAGGAGGCTTCTTTCTGTTAGCTGATTATTTTCTCTTACACAGGGCTAAATGGGAATAGCGCTGTCCCAAATGATATGTATTGTGAACATCACATTGACAGACAGGAAACTGACAGAAGCAGGGTGGTTGTGTTGAGGTGGATGTGGGAGAGAGTGGCTGTCAAGATGATCTGCCTTATTCAGTGGAGATGGATAGATTACTTGCAGGGCTTCCTGATAACTCGCAGAATAAGCATCATTATGTATTAAAATGTTATTTCTCCTCCTAGAATCGTGTTTCATACTTAAAAGTTAAATTTCACCTTCTAGTTTAGTAGATATCCATGTGGCTCACTTTCCAAAATCCAGTTCATTTGCATTGCGAGTCGAAGATTCTTGGCAGCATCCATTCTACAAATAGCCTTGTTTAATCCTTTAATTTCTGAAGACTGCTTTTACTCAACCTCACGGTTGTATATGTTGAAGGCTTTCCATTTTTGCTTCTGTTGGTTGTTGAAAACTTTTTTGAACATAAATCGACTGTAGCCATCTCATTTTCTTTGACCCGTGGGTGTTAGTCTCACTTTTGTGACATAGTTGTACACTGTGCTTGACATTGTGTTCTGTCCCAAATTCATAAAACTGCTTACACAGGACAATCACTAAAACAAGCCAGGTCTTTCCCACTTTTTTAAAAGGATAGCATTTTTGTGACAACTATCCTAGACAGCATAACACTTGAATTAATCAGCGTTAATTTTCTCATTTGAGTAGCAACTTCAAGTCTATGTCCGTCGATTGAATAACTTGCAGTCTTTTCAGTGGGCTGTTTGATTGGTCCTCGAGGCACCAGTCCTGACAGTGAGGCTGAGAGACCATTTTGTGTTAGGTCAAAAACATTGGTGATTGGCTCACTAGATTGGCTCACTATCTATAGTATTAATCAGGGCACACAATGGTCAGCATACTTTTTAGGTGACACAACAGAAATTCAGTTTTTATGATAAAAATTAGTTGTTGTGTGTGCGCACTCTTTACATCTCAGGGGCGCACTGAGTGGTTAATTATGACTAAACAAAATCGGTGTGGCAACAGAATGCTTTGTGTAAGAGACAAAAATTGGCATTTTTATTCCTTGCTTTTGTAAAGTATTGAATAATGACAGTGACAGTGATTCTGTATTTTAAAACATTAAAAGGGTCAGCATAGCCATTTTTTCATGCTTGCAGTTATTTTGCCAAGTACATATTTTTCATGCTTGCAGTTATTTTGCCAAGTACCACTAAAAGAAATACCATCTTTGAATGGATTCTTTCTAGACAAACATGTTTTAAAAACTTTTTCTTAGAATCTGTTTTGTTCTGAAGCGCCTAAGGTTTGAGTTGATTTTTTTTTTCCTATTACATTGACTTATCGTTCTGCTTACATAGGCACAGACTGATTCTGGTTTGTAATATTGTGAGTACAATAACAAGTACAGCTTGTCGTCCCATGTTTTGCAGGCTGTACCAAGTGTGAATCTGACTGCTGGCGGAGATGGCACCACTGCCCCTCCTGCCGCTCCTGCTGAAGCAGAGTCCAAACCCAATGGACACATCCCTGCTGACGAGATGACCTCCAAAGACTACTACTTCGACTCCTACGCTCATTTTGGTATTCACGAGGTAGGTGTTGCTTGGTCTACACCTACTCCCACTCCCTACCCCTCTTTCTTTTTTTCTTTTTTGTTTTTGAACCATTATAGCAGTTTCAAGGAAATTCAACAACTTACAAATAAATAAATCTGTGTAGTGTTACTGTTTGCCCATGTTTTTGATGATAACAGTACTTGCAGTGTAATCAGATCTTTGAAATTGTGTACAACATGTATTTGGGAACAGTTCAATGATTGTTCTTCATATATTTCTGTCAAGTTTTGCCCGCAGTTTTCATGAGTTTTCTTTCTTTCTTTCTTTCTGCGTACGCAGGCTGATACTCCTGCGGACACTCCCTGTATAGCCAGGCAGTGGAGTTTTGTGTGTATGACCCTTTTCTATCCCGCCATTAAGGCAGCCATACTCCATCTTCGGGGAAATGAGTTTTAATCAGACAAAACCGCACCTAAGACAAGAGTGTCAAACAGTCCCCTAGCCTGTGCTTCGCGTGTTATTCACTTTCTGGTGTTCGTTTGAACAGCAGGCAAAATGCAATGCTGAAAATCGCAACAAGGTAATGTGGAGAAAAAATAGCTGTAACTGTCTGTGTCACTGGTTACTGTAAGGTCACATGGATCAATCATCGTTTTTTAAATGGCGTTGTCAAACAAGATACAGAGAAGAGGAGGGGCAGAGAGAGAGAGAGAGAGTGGCGGCTCATGGGTTGCACAATCTGCCAGTGTTGACGATGGTGGTTGTCCCATTGTAACAGTGGCTCATCTAGGGGAAAAAGGAAAATTCAGGGCTTGAAATACTCGCCTTTCCAATTGTTCAGGACAACTAAACCTTCTGGAGGAGAAGTGGAGATGCTGTCTAAACGTGTCCGTTGGCAAACTAATTTGATTGTCAGTCAAAGGGTGACTGAGCAGTCAGCTTCGGGACAGATCAGTATTTTACCTCCTCCCCTTTTCAACTTGCACACGTCCACCATCCGTGTTAAACCTCATGAAAGTGCCATTTTTATGGATTCAAGGTGTTCTCTTTTTTCATATCAGCAATGTGCACGCATTGTTCTTTGTCAATATGGAAATGGGCGTATTTTAATCAACTTTGACCTTTCTTCATGATGGTCTTTTTACTTTGGAAAGGCAAGTAGACATATACAGGGGGAAAGTTACCGCTCGGAAATCGGAAAATCCTTATTTTGGAAATTTACAAATCGAATTTCCTTGATTTCGAAAAAATTTTTTATTTCCGTTCCGTTTTCCGACCAGCAACTCCACTACCGAATCAAAGTTTCGACTTCGCGCCGTTCCGTATTATCCGATCGACCGACCGGAATTTGGTTTCCGTTTTGTTTTCGCCAGTGCCTGTGACCACCACACGTGTTCCTTCGCCTGTTTCTTCTATGTGTTGGATGCTTTCGCGGAAACATCGCGATGCCTTACATAAATGAAGGCGACATGCGAGCCAGTGAAGTGGATAAGATAAGATAAGATAATGTTGCTTATAGCCCAGCCGACCGCAAAGGGCCATATCAGGGCTGTCACCACGTTAAAATCAACTCACCAGTCATATTAAAAAAAAAAACAAAAAAAAAACACTTTCATACATCTCATTAAATGACATCGTCTACAAACGCACCAGAAACTTTGTTAAAAATCTTTCTTCCGTAAAATCTTAAATCAGATGAAAAATGTTAATCTCTCTCAAAAACTCAAGGATCACATCAGGCGGGACATCCCTGAACAGGATCTTCATGGACTCCGCTGTAAAATGTTTGTGTCTCACATCGTGCAAGTCCCAACACTCTAAAAGAACATGTTTCATGGTGAGTGGCGCATGACATGGAATACACCACGGAGCTTCTTCACTCTTTAAAAGGTAAGCATGGGTAAAATACGAATGGCCGGTGTGCAGCCGGCACAGAACCGTTTCCTCTTTACGACCTCCCGACGTGGATGGGAGGAAGTCCTTAAGGTTTGGACGGATCTGAAAGAGTTTGTTACTCGTCTGTGTGTTCCAATCCTCCTGCCAGAGGTCTCTCACATAATCGTTAATTTTGGGTTTCACATCTGAACAGGGGATATAAATGTTGGACAGTTTCTCTCTTGTGGCGTTCTTGGCTAAACGATCAACCATTTCGTTCCCGCCAATGCCAACATGACCAGGAACCCAAGCAAGAGTAATGTTGTAACCGTCCGCTTTCAACTTGCTAAAAAGTTCAAAGAAATGCAAAAGTTCTGGATGCTGAAGGTTGCGGCCAGCTATGGCTTCCAAAGCTGACAGCGAATCCGACAGAACCAGAAAGTCCCTCTTTGAAGAATGTGAGATTATCTTCAAAGCCAGTACCAGAGCAGTAAGTTCAGCAGAATAGACAGAAGCATCGGAATGGATATGTTCCAACAGTATCTGAGAAGGAGCCCCAGGGCAGTAGGCTGCACAGGCCACTCCATCCTCAGACTTGGAACCGTCGGTGAAAACTTTTTGATAGGATGGGAATTTCGAACAGAGGTCAGCATACAATGCCTTGTACGCCAGAGAGCTGGTAGACTCTTTGCGAAAAGCTGCAAGATCGAAACGAATCTCTGGTGTGAAAAAGGTCCACGGAGGTTGACCCGGGAAACTTGGAAAAATCGGAAACTACTCCCAGGTTTAGACCTGCATTCCGCACGTGAGGCTGCATACGAAGACCAAACGGCGGAATACATTTAGGGTTGTTTTCAAACTTACTTTGGAACGGAGGGTCAAAGACACAGTCATAGGCAGATTCTGCGGTTCTGAGAACAGTCGGATATAATAATTTAAAGACAGTTTCAGCCTGCGGTTGGACAATGAAGGTTCGCCCGCCTCTGCGTACAGGCTGTACACAGGGGTGGTGCGGAACGCTCCAAGACAGAGACGAAGCCCTTGATGGTGGATAGGGTCCAAGAGTTTGAGGTAAGATGATCTTGCGGAGCCGTAGACAGCACAACCGTAGTCCAGTTTTGAACGGACCAGGGCTCTGTAGAGGTGCAACAAAGTTTCTTATCAGCGCCCCAGTCGGTGTGCGCTACGACCCGCAGAATATTCAGTGCTTTCTGGCAAGCAGTTTTGAGGTTTTTAATATGGCTGAGAAAGTTAAGTTTCTGGTCAAAAATAACTCCCAGAAATTTGGCCTCTTTAACAGCTGGAATGGGAAATTTCCTAACTTGAATTTCAGGATCTGGAAAAAACTGACGGAAATTACGGAAGTGAATACACTGCGTCTTTGTTGGAGAAAAGGTGAAACCATTTTCATCCGCCCCACCGATGGATTTTATCTACGCAAAGCTGGAGCCTGCGCTGGACACTCGGGTACAGGCTTCCAGTTGCGTAGACAGCAAAATCATCCACAAACAATGAGCAGTCTGAACCCTGCTGAACTGATTTCACAATGTTGTTGATTTTAATACTAAAGAGGGCAGGAGACAGTATGCTCCCCTGTGGAACACCCAACTCCTGCTCGTGGACATCAGAGAGAGTGGTGCCAACCCGGACCTGAAACTGTCGTTCTGCCAAAAAATTTTGAATAAAAAGCGGAAGATGACCTCGAAAACCCAGATCGTGGAGATCATGAAGTATCCCCGACTTCCAGGTGGTATCGTAGGCCTTCTCTAAGTCGAAGAAAAAATTGCCACTGCATGCTGTCTGTTTAAAAAAGCGTTCCTAAGTGTAGATTCCAGACGAATCAAATGGTCAACTGTACTACGATGTTTGCGGAAACCACACTGTTCTTTCGCCAAAAGGCCATCGGTTTCGAGTTTCCACATGAGCCTAGCATTGACCATTTTTCCATCAATTTACAGACACAGCTGGTCAAAGCTATGGACGGTAGTTAGATGGATTAGAAAGATCTTTTCCAGGTTTGGGGATGGGAATAATGAGGGCTTTCCGCCAAGAGGGTGGAAAGCAACCTGTAGTCCACACGTGGTTGTATACCTGTAACAGGATGTTCAGACCTTCTTGCGGAAGATGTTTCAATAGTTGATAATGAATGTCATCTATACCTGGAGAGGAATCGCTGCAAGAGAGTAAGGCAGATTTCAGCTCGTTTAATGTGAAAGGAAGATTGTAGTCTTCCATGTTGTCGGATGAAAAGTTGCAGGGTGATTTTTCTTTAGGGCTTTGTTTTTGACAAAAGTGACTGATTTATTAGAAGAGGAGGAATTCTTTTCAATGGTTGAAGCAAGCAGATTAGCAACTGCTTTCTTCTCTGTTATTAAAGAATCCGAAAACTTGAGATGGTTCACAGTGGGACAGGTGTTCTTCCCTTTGATTTTCTTAATGATGTTCCACACTTTTTCTTAGAAGTTTTTGATGTCAGCCTGGAGCAGAAGCTTCTCCAGGACCGACGTTTACTGATTTTAAAAGTGTGTCTTGATTTAGCACGGAGTTTCTGATGGGCTCGAGCGTTGGTACCCGAAGGTCGTTGGTATACCCGACGCTGAGCCTGTTTTCTAACTTTGGAAATTTGTTGGCATTCTGAATCGAACCAGGGTGTTTTTGGCATTTGAAGTTTATCGGAAGACACTGGAACACAGGCCTTAGCACATTTAATCATAGTGTTAGTCAGTGATTCAGCTGGGTCAGGACTCTGAAAAAAATCAGTGTCCTGGAACTCCTTAGAAACAGTGGCTGCAAATAGATCCCAGTTTGCTTTCTTATAATTTAAATGCTGAGAGACAGAGACGTGTTCAGTTATTACAGGTTGTAGAAGGACAGGGAAATGGTCACTTCCGTGCAGATCGTCATGGACAGACCACTCATAGTCCAGGACCAGCGAGGGTCACAAACCGACAAATCTAAACACGAAAGTGAACCTGAGGAAGAGTGGAGATAAGTTGCAGATCCGTCATTCAGACAACACAAATCCAAGTCTGAAAGGACATCCTCAATTAGCAGACCTCTGGGTGACGTACCGGCACTACCCCAAAGAGGATTGTGACCGTTAAAGTCACCCAACAGCAAAAAAGGTCGAGGAAGTTCTTCTATCAGACTGACAAGGTCCTGACGACAAACCGGGACAGAAGGTGAGAGATAAAGGGAACAGAATGTCACAGTCTTGTGGAGAGTGACTCTCGCAGCTACAGCCTGAAGGGAGGTAGACAGAGTGACAGGACTATACAACAAAGTTTTGTGTAGGAGAAGGGCAACACTGCCCGACAGTCCCAACGTGGATGGTTGTGTAGGTTTCGATAGCGGCGTAAAAAACAAATGGAGGTGGAATTGGCTGGACGAGAGAGGCCCAAACAAAGACGGCGAAATCGGCAAAGGGGAGGAACATCGTGTGTGGTGTCGGAAAACGGAAAGGCCCGGAGAGTGTTTTTGCGTCGTGTGCGGGAAGGTTATCAAATACATGTGTCCAGCATATTGAAGACGCCTCTGTTTTCAATCTATCCCAAATATGCTGGTCACACTGTGCGCCACCATCTCAATTCCCATGTATATCCTCGGGATGTTGCACTTGAAAAAGACAAAGTCTCTGAAACCCCTGGCACAATGTGGTCCAATATTCATGGGAAGTGTCTCCCTCGTGTCCCTGAGACAGGATGGGGACCAAACCACTTTGTGGTTTGTCTGCCGAAGCAGGTACCTAAGGTCAACCTTGAGAGAAAAGGAATCTGTAAAAGAAAATGAGTCACAAAAGAGTCTGATATAAGAAGTTTCTTTTCCAAAAAACGTAGCAAAACTGAATAATGTTGTGCAGATGCTTTATTATTCATGATGTTTGTCAGCTAAGCCCACAAAGCATCTTTATTAATTGATGCATTTCTTGATTAATTATTCTGTATTTTGACTTTCATTTAAGTTAAAGTTCTAGCTCTGAGACTTTTTTTTTTATTATGACTTTCATTCAAGTTAAAGTTCAAGCTCTGAGTCTGAGATTGGAATGAATGGACAAGTAGCCAAACCTTCACAGGTCACAAATGCTGTATCTGCTCAGGTACAAGTTATAATTTGTTACTGTATGTGAACCTGTATTAAAAATCAAGCTACTTTTGTCACTGATCATTGATGTATGCTTTTAGTTAAGAAACTGTACTCTAAAGAGTTGGATCTTGGTGTGTTCTATAATCATATACTGTAGATGTCTAGTTTTATGTGGAGATATATCTTGATCATTTGTGCATGAACTCAGCATGTAAATCATTAATTTTTATTTTTTTTAAATTTTATTTTTATATTAATTTTGTCATATTTTTATGAATAAATGATTTGGTAATACTAATAGAAAGGTTATTTGTATATTGCTGAAAGTTTTGTATGAGCATGAAAAGGGAGGAGAAAGTGATTCACATGTCTCAATCCTTATACATCTTGTAAATTTTATTCTACAGAGAAATCAAATTAATCAGTCAACTCTGTGGAATCACATATTATAGGCTGTGTGAGGATTAAAATTTAAGTGAATATTGGTTATGTAATCCATGTTGGATCAGTGTGTGTGTGTGTGTGACTGTTGACTCGAGTGCAATGGTTTATTTGTGTTAATAATGCAGTATTGAAATTATGGAAATATGGAAATCTTAAGACTTACTGTATGGTCAAGTGAAGTTAACCTTTTACCTAAAATAATTGGTACTCATATTATTGGTATTTTTTAGCTGGAAATAGCATGAAATTGCTCCAAATGGTAGTACAATTTTAAAATTTGCTTCAGCTTTGCGCCCCCTGAACCCCCACAAGGGGGCGCTGCCCCTTGACCCCGCCAGGGGCCTCTGCGGCCCCCTGGACCCCCGGCATACATTTTCCTTATTTTCAGGATTCCCAACTTTCCCCCCTGCATATAGTAGGACGTGATTTTTGTTTTGTTTATCAACTTGTCCCCAAGACAACCAAAAATTTCATGGAGTTTTTATACTTGACCAGGTCTTGTCCACATTTCACATGTGATCAGTAATAACAGCTTTGTTTCATGTGGAATTCATACTTTTTCAAAATAATGTGTTACTAGCGTTTAGTGGCTGTTCAGAATTTCATGATATATTTCAAGCAAAGTTGTGTAAAAAAAAAAAAAAAAAAAAAAAAGAAGAAGAAATATGTACCGTCATTTATCTATACTTTTTGACTGACGTGTGGCGTCTTTGCCTGTTGACAGGAAATGTTGAAGGATGAGGTACGGACAAGAACATATCGCAACTCCATGTTCTACAACAAGCACCTGTTCAAGGGCAAGACAGTACTGGATGTGGGTAGCGGCACTGGTATCCTCTGCATGTTTGCTGCCAAAGCCGGCGCTGCCAGAGTTATTGGGGTGAGTGTGGCTCCAAACGTAACAGTTTCATGATTTGTGTCTGGCCGTAGGCTTGGGAGTGTGGTTCAAAATAGTGTGTTCGAGTTTTTCCCCTTCACCTATGATTTGAGCAGCTGAACTATGCAATCATGATGTTAACAGTGCTCTTTTAACACTTGCATTGCAAGAAACATGCTGGTTGTTTTAGAGCATGGACTGCAATCAGAGCAGACTGTATTTCTTAATTGGATCAGTGTTTTATTCCCCCCCCCCCCCCCCCCCCCCCCCCCACACACACACACACACACACCACACACACACTCCCATTTAAACGAGCATGCATGGATTTTTGACATGACAGCGCTGATAAGTGATACACCATGTGTACCTCAGGAAGAAGTGAGATGCACAAGGTGACAGTAATTTTGTCCAGAATAAAGGAGATTCATTTGTTTTCAAATTATGTGCGTGACTGTTGAGACAGTTTGTGGAATTTTTTTCCTTTCCCCCCCCCCCTCCCCCTTTTTTTTTTCTATAGACAGAGATTGAAATATGAGAGTACGTGTGTATGTGTGTTTGAGAGAGTGTGTGTGTGTGTGTGTGTGTGGGCGCGTATGTGTACTAATCTAGAAGTGTGAATGTGTGTGTGTACAGTTAGTTTTGTTTGGTTTCTTTTCTTCCTGTATAATAACTTGCCTATCATGAGAGACCACGAAAGGGTCTTTAAAACTATTTTTGATGGGAGGCTTCGCTCTCTTGAGCGCTTCTCAAGGCATTGCACCTGGAACATCAGCTGGAGGATTCAACTTTTCAAGGTATTTACTGATGGTGTGATGGTGTTGCTTTCAGATCGAGTGCTCCAGTATTATTGACTACAGTCAGAAAATTGTCAAGGCCAACGGTCTGGATGATGGTGAGTACAGGTGTGATAGTTGATATGGAAAGAACTTGCGCAAGACTAACTATGCACTTTTGATGTACATACTCTCTGCACTACAGTACAAAAAAATGTACATAAAACGCTACAAACTTTGCACAATTATAGAAATTTGTAGAGGTATAACTATACTATGAGGCTAAGAAAATGAGCGGGTCAGTTTCCCTTTGTTTTCATGTGCATAATGAATACTGTTTCTTTCACATTGTCCATGCTCTGTCAGTGACTGTGACCAAGCTCAGGGTCTCCCAAAGGGCCTTGAGTGGATTGTTGGGCTGTAACTTACCTGAAAGTGAAATCGAATCAAGCTGAAAGGCATCTCGTCTTTAGCTGGAAAACCTTAAGGTTTCACAGTTGAAGATGAGTTGCATTTCAGCATTATTCAGTTTCAGTTATTATGAAAAGCCCCACAATCCACCAGGGTAAAACAGTTTTTGAAATACACCGGTTTTCAGAGGAAAAAGTACCTCAAACCATGAGAAAGAAATACCTGAACAGCAAATTAAGACAACATAGATCTGTCTGATGCATAATATGTATTTAGAACAAAAAGTTCTGCCAAATTGTACTTTGCTTTATGAATGTGAAAAAGAACATTTGAAAACAATTGTCTTAAATAGGTAAAAAAAAACCGATTTTTGTCTGTGAATGGATGTCCATTGGGCACCTTGTTGGCATGTAATTTAAAGCTCAAAATAAAGAGCTGTTCGTTGCTGAAATAACTGGCATTTATTGTTCCTTTCGTCGATGAATCCACTTAACTCGTACACGCATGTAAGCACGCATGCACCCATGTGCGCACACGCGCACATACACACACAGAGGAAGAAAGCTGACAGGTCTTGACATTTTGGTGGCAGTGGTCACACTGATCAGGGGCAAAGTGGAGGAAGTGACTCTACCAGACGGCATTGAGAAGGTGGACATTATCATCAGCGAGTGGATGGGCTACTGCCTCTTCTATGAGTCCATGCTCAAAACGGTCCTCTACGCTCGTGACAAGTGGCTGGTGAGTAGGTTTCCGTATGTGGGCGATGTCTAGACAGGGTTGTTCTGTCCTTGAGTGGAGACTGTGGGTGATGGGTGGGTCAGATGATAAAACGCTGAATATTGTAATGGACGCAGCTGCTTGAATGGCGAAAAATTGGTAAAGAAGAGACATTAGAACTGATGATTTCAAAGTGCTGGCAGCCTCAAATTGATTCATTGTTCATCAAGACATATGCTCTATATTCTTGTGAACTCTTTCCTAGGTGTTTTTTTTCTAGAGTTTTTATCGTATGTGTGTGCCTGTGTATGTGAGAGTGAGCGATTCTCTTCTGACAAAATTGAGTTACAGAACTCTTCCATGGTGTGTGGTGCTGTGACTTAACAAAGTTACGTTCCTTGTGCTTTTTCAGAAACCAGAAACAGGATTGATTTTCCCAGACAGAGCAACTTTGTATATCACAGCCATTGAAGACAGACAGTACAAAGATGAAAAGATCAATTGTAAGTATTGCAAATCAATGTGGGTTATTAGCCATTGAACTGCCAACAATCCTTTTGAATTGAAAATTTCACTACCTATACAGCCAGTAGACTGTTGGACTTAACCTTTTTTCTTTTAATGTCAACAGTTGATCAAAAAAAAAAGTATTCAAACAAAATCCTGAAAGTCTAGAAATATATTTAATTTATGTGTGCATGGCTCTGTGCATGTGTGTGTGTGTGTGTTCGTTCAATTATTTTCTTTTGGTTTCTTTGCGTGCTACATTGTGATTTGCCTATTAAGAGAGATCACGAAACAGTCTCTAAAACAGCTTGGGGGGGGGGGGGGGGGGGGGGGGGGGGGGCAGTATTGCCCCAGAGACCCAACAAGCAGGGTTCGCGCTAGGATTTTTGAAAACCGGTACCGTGAGTTGCCATTTCAGAGATATCTTGACCAACCCCCAAACATCGGTCCCCAGAAAATCAAAACCGGTACGCACTGTGACAGAACGAAACTATTGAGGGGGGGGTTGTTTGGCAACAAAACTAAATCTAAATTGAACAAAAGACCTATATGAGCGCTAAGCGTAGGAACAAGAAAGAAGAATAGCATGAATTTACGTCACACGAATGACGCTCCTGCAGAACAACAAACTGACAGTGACACAGGCGCTAGAAAAAAACCATACACACAAAATAAATAAATTCCTATTTCCTGCGTGGCTTCATGCCCAAGAAGCGAGTGGCAGCAGCATGGCAGTCAAAGTCTCTGAGAGATTTGCCATGGATGTTGAGTCTCATCAGTCTTGTTACTCGTTCCTCATTCAGTCGGCTCCTGCCCTCTGTCTTGACCATGTTCTGTACACTGAATCCTCTCTCAGCTGTCACACTGGACACAGGCACAGCTAGCGCAATTTTTGCCAGCATGGCAAAGTCTGGATACTGTATAGCCAGGTTTCGGATGGCGATTCTACAGGACATGGAGAAGCTATCATCACCACCGTAACCACCAAGGGCCCGCTTGAATTGGCTGAATCCAGCCTGTGCGCGGGGGGCCATTGATAACAGCAGCAAAGTGGCGAGTCGGCACCCTCATATCATCAGCTGCATAAACATCCAGTG
Source organism: Conus ventricosus (assembly GCA_018398815.1). Lineage (NCBI taxonomy): Eukaryota > Metazoa > Mollusca > Gastropoda > Neogastropoda > Conidae > Conus > Conus ventricosus. The sequence goes on from CM031616.1 coordinate 7,721,947, forward strand.
GGCCGGGGTTGGGAGTGGAGGGAGGGTAGCGCTGACCAGGAGACTAGGCCCCGATTAGTCATTGTGAAATGAAGCCACTGTAGTGCTGAGAAGAGCGCAACGCTCTCACAGCTTTATTTTTCTGTCCCATTCGAGACACTTAGTTATAGGGCTGAACAAACAAGCCTTGCACATTTCTGACCCAACATTTTTGTTGTTGTAGTCCAAGCAGAGGCATGTATCAAACTTGTGTACTAGTTAACTAGGGAAAATTAAGTTCCCAGAAAGTGATGACGTCATTCTTTCACAATTGTGTGTGTGTGTGTTGTCATTGTTTGAATATCGCCTGACCTCTTGTGTACAAGCTTTCATGCCGTATCTACATTATCTACAGGAAAATAAACCTAGTCGAGTTTGGTATTAAAAGAATTGTCGGGAATTCGCCTATTCAGTCATCTCAAGAGCACAGATATATTACATTTTTCATGACAACCACTGATTATCAAACTAAGAGCCCCATTTGTAATGGCCGCTCATCAATGCCGAACACATTGCTGCCAGACCAGCTGTACACAGATGACATTCAGTTGGTCGAGTACAGCACGGTTAGCTGGCTGGTGGGGAGCAGCCTGCAGAAAACACCCCTTTCCTTGACCTGCATTCACGGCTTGGCCTCTGCAGCTGTGGGATAGCTGTAAACTCCCCTGCCTCTCAGAACTAAGTGGCTTGCTCTGAACAGCCGTGCTCTATTCTTTGACAGTAAAGCTTGCTGTTCTGCACGCTGAAGAGGTTGGCGCCAAAGAGGTGTCGGGCGATTGCAAGAGTTCGTCGGAAGGGATGTGAAGGGGTGGGTGCGTGGATACAGGCACGTGACTTTTAGTGCCTTTCCGAAATTGTCACGTCAGACTTCTTTTTTTTTCAGACGGAAATCTAATCGGTCACTGGCAAACAGAATCGGTCCGTGGTACCGGCAGCTTCGAAAATTTTCGGTATTTCCTGTTTACAACCGGTAAAATACCGGCAATTACCGGTTATCGCGAACCCTGAACAAGGTTTATTAGTCCCTGGATCCCAGCTTTTTTCAGAGATTTTTTTTTAAGTCAGCCGTTCTCCAGCCTGATCTTTAGAGACCCTGAACAACTTTAAAAACTTCTGATTGTTTTTCAAGCAATCGTGTTTATTTGTGTAAACTTGTACAAATAGATCTTCATGGAAAATGAAGGAGAAAAACTGGCCAATGGAATGAGATTAAGTTTTAAGGCTGTCATGCACTGTGAACTGTAAGCAAAGCAAACTGCAAGTCGTCATCAAATAGAGCCCTCCAGTATCACCAGTACACCTAAGAAGTGTACATAGTTTTATGGAAAATGCTCCAGTCCCTGGTTTAAAAAAAAAAAAAATCAATATCAAATCTGGTGTGGCCAGAGATTGGTTTCAAAGAGGCGTGAAGTTGTAGATTATATGTTTGAGTATGAATTCTCATAAGGTTAGTGAGAGGTGGGCTGCCTGGCACAATGTTGCGGCCAACTGGGAAAGACACTGGGGAGAGAATGTCACTGTATCTTAGGGCTTTCTGGCATGTGAGAGAAAATGGCCAACAGTGGGAATGTTTTCTGATAGGTGCGTGAACCAATCAGAATGCTCACTCTCCAACAGAAGAACTTTCAGAAACAATCGTGATCATGAACATTTGTATGGTGCCCCTTTTATTGCTTTTTGCTTGTCACACTGTAAGCAGATGGTAGCCACATGCGAATGCTCACATCTGTGAAATGTACTTCAGGTCTACATTGTGCTTTTGATGACTGAGATGTGGTGTGCGTGGACAGGGTGGAACAGCGTGTACGGGTTCGACATGAGTGTGATCGGGAAGGTAGCAGTGTGTGAGCCCCTGGTGGATGTGGTGGACCCAAGCAGGTGGTCACCAATTCCTGTCTGATCAAGGTCAGTGCCCCCTTGCCACTGGGTTTGTCTGGTGTAACTCCTTAATTGTTTGCTTGAGATTGTCAAGGTTTCTCAAAAACTGATCAAGGAAGAAGACTGGGAGGAGCAGAATGATTTTTTTGGAAAGATTCAATAATCGGTGTTTCATCATGTGGAAACAGACTGAGTTTCTTCACTTTGATTCTCAGTCCTCAACTACAGTCGTGATCCACTATTTATTGCTCTGAGTCTTTCCAGAAAAGTCCTGCTCCCTTTCTTCACATACATAGTCTTGGGTTTTTGTATGTTTTTTGTGTGATTCATAATTTTTCTTACAATCTTCAGTACTGTATTTTATGAGCATGCTGTTTTTCACCACAATTTTTTGCTGTTCCATTTAACCCTGAGAACCTGAACTTGTGGTTTTTAGGAATCTGTTTCACTGAACTGACTCTCTGATCCTGCATATTCATTGATGATGGATTGGCTTCTCAATGCACATGTAGCAAAATCACGTTAGAACTGTTGCAGCTAGCTCTGTTGCCTTTGGCGTCATTCAACATTTGTTTTCCAAGATCAGATGAAGAGGAGGTTGTTTGAGATAACCCCAAAGTCAGCAGAGCGGGATGGCAGTGGTTCTGTGGCATATGTTGCATGCAGAAATGAAGCAGGGATCCAGGAAACAAAAAAGACATTAGAAGGGGAATCACTGATCACTGAACTAGATTCATACGTAAATATTTGTCGCCTTGTGCTAGGGAAGAGGGTGAAAGTGACTGGACAACGAAAGTCAGAGTAAGGAAATAAGGGAGATATTACAGTTTTCACCCCCTGGGCCTTTTCTTTTCTGTTTTTGTAAACAAACATGTATGGATTGTGTTTTGATGGTGTGAAGGCCCAGATAAGTGACATGTAATGTGGTGAGCATGGTTGTAAACAAAAACAAAAGATGCACTGTAATTGTGCCCATAATCCTTTTGTTACCAACGTATGTGCATGGTTGTAAGGACAAACAAGTTTTTTTTTTTTTAAAGAAACGTATAAAACTGTACATGCCTGTGGATGTGTGTGTGCATCTATACAGTTAGTTATTTTCTTTTGGTTTCCTCACTTGCCACATAGTGATTTGCTTATCATGAGAGAGCAACTTTTGGTTTCCTCACTTGCCACATAGTGATTTGCTTATCATGAGAGAGCATGAAAGGGTCTTCAAAACTGCTCAAATTCCATTTGGGCCTCTGGAGCCCTGCCTTTTTTACAGAATTTTCAGGTCAGCTGTTCTCCAGCCTGCAAAGCACTTTACAGTGGTGGCCACTTTCGCTATTGCAGCTACTTTCAAAGGGCACATGTTAATACCCCAAACTTCCTAAGTAGCTTGTATTGGAACAAACTGTTGAACCACCATCGACAGACAGATTGGTTGCTATCTGGTATAGCAATAATGTCAGGTAGAAGGTGAAAGGTAATGAGTTTTATTGTGAGTATGTTTGTTTGAAGTTTTTATCGCATGGGTGTAACTGGTTGGTTTGGCAGGAGGTGGACATGTACACAATCAAGGAGGACGACCTCTCCTTTTCCGCCCCCTTCCACTTGAGCATGCGCCGCAACGACTACTTGCATGCACTGGTCACCTTCTTCAACATCGAGTTCACCAAGGTGTCACAAGCTCACTGGATTCTCCACAGGTATGCCGCTTCACTGTCAGACATGTTTAGCCATGTGATTTCGCCGTATTTTCTACAGGTTTGGTGAAAATATGACAAACTAAAAAATGAAGAAAAAAAAAGAAATACAGAAAAAATATTCTGGAGACGAAGTTCTTGAGGAGTAATTGCTGTTGTGGAGTGTTGCCCATCCCCCAGATTGTACAGAAATTTAGCACTCTGCTCTCATACTGGGAAGAAATTTCACTTTTTTTTGTTGAAAAGTACACCAAAGCAGCTTTAGGGTCAACCGGTCAAAAAGTCAGGTTATGAGTTAAGGACAGTGCCTTGAAGGGTTTTTTTTCCCTTGTTTTTTTTCTGAAAGGTGCAGGTAAGTGCACATGTATAAATAACACACATTTTCATTTTCCGTGGCAGTTATTTAATTTCAAGTAGTACAATTTTAGAGAAATCAACAGGAAAACAAAGTAAGAGAAAGTTGTATGGAAAAATACATTCTGTATCACTATACACAGAGGACTAAAATTAAACTAAAATTAAACAACAAAAACAAAGAAGTCGATGGGATAATTTAAGTTTCAAAGTACAGAAGACAAGAAAGTACGTTTTGGAAAAATAAACATGGAAGACAAAAACTATTCCTGCACATTGATGGGTACGTTATGTTCCAAATACACATGTACACACACACACACACACACACACACAGAGCACTACCACTTACCAGGCATGACGTGACATTTTACTACCATCAGGACAACAAAGAAAGCAACTCCTCTGTGGGTGCCTAATGCTCACAGCTGGCCGTAAGCTAACAGCAATGCACACTCCGTGGCGGGTGTAGCCTTCTTCTTTCCCACTGCTGCGCGCATGGCACATGTTGTCCATCACAGGGCAAGTTTCAGCTAGCGCTCGCTTTCAGCAAAATTCCCACACACAGAGAAATGCTGTTTACTGTGCTTGTGGGCATGTAGTTTATTATATATCGGTCTTAGAGACGATTTGAGTGTACTTGCCCCAACAGTCTCCTTTCCATTCTGCTTCACTGGCAACCCGTGAACAGCAGTATATAAAAACAACAACAAAGGTGTCGCCCCGTCTTGCGATAATGGACTTGGCCAGTTATAGTATGGACATGAGGTGCTGACCCAGTTCTCACTGAACACATGAAAGGTAGACACTACTTTGGCATGCATTCATTTATTGGTAAAGGGAGAGTGCGTTGCTGTCTTTAATTACAGAAATCTTATTTTCTTTCTAGATAACCTCCCTTTGCTGTGGATTCCTTTCACAGTGCATTGATGACAATGTACATGTTAGTGCTGAATCGATGAAAAAGCTGAAAATAAACCAAGCGCTCTGTTTGGAACTTCTGTGAGGATATGGCTCTGCTGCGAGCCAAGGGCACCCACATACAAGGAATTAGTTTACTTTGTTTTCCTATGGTTGATTTAAGATCCTTCCGCCATGTTAGAAAAAAAAAATGTAAATTTTGCAATGAAAAGAAAATGTAAACCCTGGGTCCAACAGAGACGAGTACACCAGTGTCTTGTCTTAGCGGAGATTAGACAGGTCTGGACGATGCTGAGCTGACAGGACAGATAACTGCACGTTGTTGGTGGGCGATGTGTTGCAGCACCAGAGGCCCCTTACACACACTGGAAGCAGACAGTCTTCTACCTGGGGGAGCACGACCTGACCATCAAGAAGGGGGAGGTGATGGACGGGGTGTTCACCATGAAGCCCAACAAATCCAACGTGGTGAGTATCTCTGCACACAGTTACCTCCTTGCTTTCTACCCTTCCCTTGTCCTCTGTCCTGAAAATGCCTCTAGGCTGATCACAGCACAAGACACAGCTCTTTAGTTGAAAATCCACGTGTAGTTGCTCACTCATCTAGGCACCCACACACTTTGCTGCGATTCGAACAACATGATGCTTGTTTATGTTTGCACCTACAGGTTTCTGGTACATATCATACACCATTTTATGAAAGTACACCACACTGCCTAGAAATGCCCTGAGTACAAATGTTCTGAAGTGCATTTTCAGTGAAGATATAAACCAGTTTTTTGGGGTGGGTTTTTTTTTTTTTTTTTTTTTTTTTTTTTTTTTTTTTGTCTTTTGGTGTGGGTCTTTTTTTTTTTAATGGCTTCGCAGTTAGTTTGTCAGATATAACATCATCATTCTCAAACACCTATCAGGCATGAAATTCGTCCGCCTAAGGCGGATTTTCCGCCCTTTCTTTCATCTGCGCCGCCCCCCAAAAAATGTGCCGCCCAAAAAAACAATAAAAAAGAAAAGAAAAATCCTGAAATAAACTTTCGTTCGATGCTATTCCCATTTGGACAATTTGTTATTCTCAAAAGAGTCAACCGGTCACTTCCGCCGTCAATCAACATCCGGTCTTTTCGCGCCTGTCGAACGTCGGACATCGTTAAATTGCCGAAGTTTGTCAAGCGCGTCGCGATTTCACGCCAAAAAAAAGGGATGAGAAACGATTGGAGGTGGGACTGGCTAGACCAGGAAGTGGACGATGTTCGAGTTGGCGATGTGTTTCGCAAATTAGACGAAAAAGGCGCTGCATTTTGTGTTCCATGTGGAAAGATTGACCGACTGAATCAATGTGATGAAGGCTGCCTCATTGTTTTCTTCTTCTTCCTAAAATACTGGTTCACTCAAAAACGAGTAGGTCACCAGCGCGCATGTTAAAAAGTAAAAATAAAATAACACAAAATAATGCGAGTGAATGAGTCAGTATGCACATATAAAAGTATATTATTATATGATCTTTTGAAGTATTTTCATTACTGAAAACATGAAAATGTGGCTTATTTGCCCTTCTTAACAGCGCTGAAATAGGGGTTTATTTGCAGTTTTAGGCCTTTTATTTCATAAAAAAGCTTCAGCTTCAGGGGGCTCTGCCCCCTGACCCCCGCCGGGGCGTTGCCCCTGGGCCCTCTGGGGGCTTACGGTGAGCCCCAGACCCCCGCCGATTTTTCAGCCTTTTTTACTGCTGGTCACTTTCATGCCTGACCTATGAATAATGCTCAAAACGCAAGTCATCTTGAACCCCACTCTGTGAATTTGCAAATTTCAGCAAAAACTCAAATTTGAAGTTAGGGGTGTGTGGAGAGGATCAGGGACAGGGATGGGGAAAAAGTGACAATCGCTTTCTCAAGAGTTGTTGCACGTTTCGTCTCCTAGCAGACAACATTAAGATGTTGTGTTCTTCATGAGAGCATCTGTCGCCATTTTGTCTGCCCAAGTGTAAGCAATAAAAACGCATCGCTTTGATATTATGCATTGGTAATGTGCTGCCACAGTGAAAATCTTTAAAAGGTTGTACGAACAGATGGTCCTGGTTATAGAATTTTTGTGTGGGATTTTGTTTGTTTGCGGGGTGGGTGAGGATGGAATTTCAGGGATTTTTGCATCTCCTCAGTGGGATCCCTGATCATCTTCAGTTTTGAATGTAGAAACTTTTTAAGCGTTAAAACTGTTGCTTTGTTTCAGATTCATGTCAGAGCAGGATGAATCCATTCCCTTTTTTCTAAACATAAAACAAAACAAAGAAAAGCTGTGTAAACCTTTCCTCTTGCAAAAAACATTTTCAAGGCTACAGATTAAACTAAATTGAAAATTTTGATTACATGATGAAAATTTCCCGTGCTTCGCCATCAGTTCATGGACACTATAATTATGGTAGTAACTTTTACAACTAGTAAGCTTCCAAAGGGAGCAAACTCTCATTGCACTGAACACAGTGATTTTATGCAAAGGAGCACGAGGCACACTGTTGTCATTATGGGAGTGTATGTGTTTTTTTTAATGACTCACCGATTGATCGTTTTGTGGCTTGTTGAAGAAAGAAAAAAAAAGTTTTGTGGTTTGTTGGAGAAAGAAAAATCGAGATTGCCAAGTCAAAGGAAATGATGGAATTTTGTTCAAGCTGCATACTTCCACAAGCTGCATAATTCCACAGCCAATTATCAATAAGTGATGGGACCTCTGAAAAACTGTACAGTGCATATTCTTACCCTTTTCATGATCTTTAGCTCCAAACAGTCCTCTTCCGCCATTCCTACATGATCTGAAACAATGTTGAGAGACAAAACGTTTCCATGGTATTCAATTTGGAGGAAAACTTTCTGTCCATGAGAAATTTCCCAGCTTTGGACACACCAGTCCGTTGACTGTTTGGGTTTGAGTTATTGTTCTTTTCTTTCAGTCATTTCTTTCCTTTTGATTTCCCTTTTGATTTCCCAGTCCATTTGTATACGTTGTTTTCAGGGCTTCATTTCTTGTCCTTAATGTACTGGACGAATTATTTTACATTACTTATGCTTTTGGGCTTTGGTTTGTTGTTTTTCACTAAGTAGATCTGTGATGGACAACAGCCCACAATTGCTAAAATATTTTGTTCAATTTTGACAGATGTAAAACTCCCATGATAGAATTAACATTTTGTTTATCTTTTATCCCAATTATGGGAGGGGAAAAACATAGAGAGAGGGGAAGGGGAGGGGTGGAGCAAGAAAAAGACCTGTGAATGAAGGAATAAACAGACCTACATACCCCTGCATATTTTATGTAGTGTGTACACTATTCGATAAAGTTAGATTGACCTGTCCAAACAAATCCCGATTACTTCTTAGCATGAACGAAGCATGCAGCAATCGCCTGACAGCAGGCAGCATAAGAATGACAGTATGTCAAAGAAGAGTGGGGAAGTGAGGAAAGTTTAGGTGAGAGAGGTGTGGGGCATGAGGAAAGATCAGGTGAGAGAGGTGTGGGGCACGAGGACAGTTCAGTGAAAAGAGTGAAAAAGGGAGGGCACTTTCCAGGAATGCTGCCCCATCTGTTGCCTGCCCAGTCTGTAGATTTAGCGACACCAGGGTTACTTTCTCTATTTGCTCATGGGAAGTTGTCTGGCTTGTCTGTTTATGACTGAAGGTGAATCAAGGCTCAGTTATCTTGAAAATATCCGTTCATGAGCAGTTTGCTGCGGTGATGTTCAGGTATCAGAGTATGTTCTGATCTGAATGCAGTGTTTCTGTGCTCCTACATAGTTGTTTCCTTTAATCAAGAAAAAGAAAAAGCATTTGACCTGTGGGGCTATTCACTGAACACATGAGGGATGCATAACACCCCCTGATCCCTCCTCCCTCCCTCCCTCATGGAGAACATTGCCTGCTGGCTGGTGCTGTCACTGACCAAAGAAGGGAGAGAATCCATGTTGGTGGCTCAGGTCTCACACATGGCAGAGAGCTTTGCTCATTTCCACTCGACCTTCAGTGGTAGTCTCCATGTTTGTGATCAGACATAAAGCAGAGGTCCTGTTTGCAACAAAGTAGTTGTTTGTGTAAAATTGTGTTGAAAAATCCACTCAAGTTTGATTAAGAGGACAATACAAAGGCTGTGTAAAATTGTGTTGAAAAATCCACTCGAGTTTAAGAGGACTATACACAGGTAAAAAAGGAAAGAATGGGGATGGCACCACATTTGATGGATATTTTCTCATTTGTGTCTCTTGGAAGAGCAGGTGGAATTTCCTACAGAGACATTCATTCTGATCATGAATTATACAGTGCAGTTTTGCTTCTCAAAATGTGCCAGCTTCATTGTTGAGATTTCACCTCGGCTTGAAGAATACAACATATTATTTTGATTCTGTAGTGGAAGGTGAACTAATTTTATGAGATTTCAGGAAACCGAGAAATGTCATACAATACCACTCAGTACTTACTTTTTACAGGTTACCAGTGTAATTAATGAAGTTTGAGGAAAACTTTATGCTGTGGTTATTGAGATTCAAGTACATGATTTGTGCTATCTACAGAGAGATCTGGACTTCACCGTCGCCATCGACTACTGTGGGGAGTTGTCAGAAGTGAACGCCACCCTGAATTACAAAATGCGCTAGTAGCCTGTTTCCTCCAGTTTTCCGTCCGAGGGGCCAGAACAACCATAGTGAGAGGAGCAGAGCTGCACTCTGGGCGCCTTCCATCGCGCCAGTGTCAGCGATACCAGAACTCTACATCAGCATTGCGTTTTATACGTTGTGTTGTTGGGAGATCCAGTCCAGTGACTGTGGGGGTGGGGGGTTGGGGCAGGGGGAAGGTGGGGAAAGGGAGCTTGGATGCACTGACAATCTTGGCGCCGTTGCGCCATTGTTGGTGTGTTGAAGTTTGATTTTAATATTGTTTGTGTGCGAGTGGGTGGATGGATCCATGTGTGCAAATGTTTACTGTTGACGCATTTTTTTATGGGGGTGTGGTCTGTTTTGCTTTGATTTTGGGGCCTTCACCATGTGAGCATTTGAAAGGAACAGTTGGCAGTAGAGGTTTGGGTGCGGATTGACGTGATGTGTATCATGATGTGTTCAAAGACTAACAGCATGTTTGACTGGTGGCGAGTGTGTATGACTTTGAGTAAATAGATGTTTGCCTGTGGAAGTGTGTTTCACTTTCTTCATCATCGCAAAGAGTTGAGTGAGGTGCTTGTTAGTTTGCCTTTGCTGTGATGAACAAAGGAAGATCACAGGATTCCCATGGTCTTGTCCCCACTCTGACTGCTGGATTGTACAGCAGTTTATAACTGACACCAACTCTTGACATTGTTGAGTTTGTAGGGAACGTCTGGTATTTTACTTCTGAAGAGGGAGGAGGTAAGTGTAACAACACTGAAATTTAGCAAGATCAGAAGAAAGGTTTTGCTGCATGAAATGTGGAAAGAGGGAAGGGGCGGTAGTTCTCGTTTCAGGTCAAACGACCACATTACAGCAAGAACAGCGGAGGCCGATTTAGATTTTGACAATCCTGGCCATAGCGCTTTTCTTTTTCCCCCCAAGCGCTGTCAGGGCAGCTGTACTTTTTGCTCAAACGAGATTTTAGTATTAAGTGCATGTCTTATGAAAATAACTGAATGATGATGAAAGATGTGTTAAGATGAAATAATCAATCCGATGTAATTTTTCAGGCATGTCAGACTTTCTGTGGGTGTTTAGGAATGGTAGGAGGCAATGTTATAACTTCACTGCATGTGTTTAATGTGGAAAATAGGGGCAGTTGTACTTAAAATGGAAATTGATCTGTTATTCAAGGAAATAGATATGTTTAAGTTATGCAGATCTTCATTTCAGCTGGAAAAAGGATGCAGGTTGAACTTGGCTGTTATGAAATCAGAGAGATGGGCAAGACTTGGGGATTGATCAAATCAGTTTTTTTATGAGCTGGTTTTATTTGAATTTTAGTTGGCAGCCAGTGGTTTTGAGAAATATGAGATGATTTTTAAGACTCTGAATGTGCTGAGCATCATACAGGGAGTGTAATTTCCTTGTAAAGAAATGCGAGATGATTTTTAAGGCTTGGAATGGTACTGAGCGTCGTAAAGGGACTGCAATTTTCTTGTCAATGGATGGGATGGACAGATCAGGTCGTCAGGTCTTGGGACAGTTTATACGCTCATCAGATAAAAGGTTGCAGCAGTCTTTCGATCCTTGCTGATCATCTTCTCAGCCGTCAAGTGTTGTTCACCTGCACTCTCAAGGGAGCATGGTATTCATATTTTTTGTCAATGTGCCTGCCAGTTTCTCTTTGTGTCTTAATTGGTGTTTCATGTTTAATGCTGATAGTTTCAAACTTGTCGGCACAGTGTAGCAGTTCTGCTGAAGCTTCAGTGCAAATCAGATGAGACGTTAGGTTTTCAGCAGTTTATAAGAAATTGGTCTTTGGGGAAAAATCTGTCATGTTAGTATCGGGAGCAAAGACATTTCCAGATACACTGGTTTTCATATGAGTGCTCCATTCTCAGATGAAAAAGATTTCCAAAAGCAAAGTGTGGATACTTAAGTCTGCAAATGAGTCATTGGTATTGACTGTCGGGCAAGCTGTTGATTTGTGCTTCTCCCCCTCAGAGGCAACATGTCTTTTTTTATTGCTGACAAGGAAATTAATTTTTTTTAAGGTTCCAACTTCCTGCCTGCTCCTCTCAAATGTCTGTGATGCAGTCCTCCATATTGAAACAGGCATTTTCACTCTCTCGCCTCACTTTTTCCTTCGTTATCAGGAGAATCTCATCAAAGATTTTTTTTCTGAAATCTTGCATAAAACTGGTGAGAGATCATCTTGATTGTGACGCAGCTTTACATTTGTGAAAATGGATGCATGGTAACATATGCTGGAATGGATGCAAAGTTGAATATGTTGGAATAGTGCATGTTGGTATGTTGGAGTAATTTTTTTTTCAGTCGGATTCTGTTTGAAATAAAGATTGAACAACCTTGGACTCAATGACGTTGAATTTAGATATGTCATTATCTCGCTCTCTCGCTCAGTCCACCCTAATTTCTAGTATCCTTGTAATGCTCACCCTCTCTCTCCCCGTCTTTTTCACCCTGTTTGTGTGTGTCATTATCTCGCTCTCTCGCTCAGTCCACCCTAATTTCTAGTATCCTTGTAATGCTCACCCTCTCTCTCCCCGTCTTTTTCACCCTGTTTGTGTGCGTCTGACAGTGACATTGATTTCCTCTCTCTCTCTCTCTTTACAGCTCGTATGTGTGTGTGTGTACATAATTTACTTACTGCCCTTTGGAGGGGGGGGGGGGGGGGGGGGTAATGCTTTCAAAGAGCAGTGAGAAAAAAATGTCGCAATGATTTTAAAAGTGGTGCACACTGGTCATGATGTTTCATGGCAGAAGGCAAAATGTTGGGAGCATGACGTGTTGGCCGAAGGATTGCGTGCTTGTGTCTAATATCAAGATTTTAATAGTACAACTTTTTTTTTTATAACCTGCGTCATGGAGCCAAGATAATAGGAGCATCAATCTGTCCGACATCTGAGCAACACTTCATCATAGGACCGAGACCGAGACGCCAACTGTCAGCATTTCTTATTTTGTTTTCACCAATTGCAGATCTCTTTTCCTGCATGATCCCGCCGTGTTTTGTACACGCTTGGGGAAAATACGACAGAGCACAACAAAATTGTTTGGTAAAAAGAAGTTCTTGGACAGTAGTCACTCGAAAAATTCGCGTTTATGGAATTGCAGCATTCCACATCCAAGAACAAATATACCACACCGTATGGTTTAAAAAAAAAAAAAAAAAAAAGTAAAGAAAAATGAATGAACGTTTTCGTCTCAGGATATGTATGTGCTATGTACGCCGTGTGCTCGCACGACCACTCTCACTCTCCTTTTGCATGCACCTAAGATGACTTTGGGTAGCTAATTGTACTCGGTGACACAAATACATCCAAACGTCGGCGTTAGCGCGACAGTTGAGACCTGACCCAATTCGAATATTCAAAAAGGCTTGTCAGCAAAATTTGGATTCATTGTTGCAAACGCCCGCAGCTGGTGCTCGCATTGAGCCTACGTCGTAAATCACGTGCCACGATCTGACCAATGAAGAAGTTCCACAAACGAGCAGACGTCAACTCGAAGGTTGACTAGGTCTAAGCCAAACCAGATCGAGCCTTTGACAGTAAGTAATATATATATAGGCCTATATTTTTTTTTTCAGATTATGTGCAGGCAGCAGTTAGGCTTGATTTATCACAGCACCATTTATGCAGGATGTGTTTGATCAATGCTGTGCAGCGAAGTGATAACAAAATGCCCACTGATTGTTGAATTTAGGCCTAATCACTGTCGCAATCTCGGCCAAATCTGGCTCTGACTGCACCGCTGTACGATGCACCAAGGCCCATTTTTTGAATTTTGTTTTTCCTAGTCTGCAGTAGCTTACTCGGCAACTTAGGAGTAAACGACACCAAAACATTAAGTGGCTTACGTTTCACATATTTGTGCAGCTAGCCACCGTGTTAGTATGTAGGTCAGTTGAAATTATTGTGTACAGAACCTACAATTTTGTTTGCCAGTCAAGCTACAGCCGTCTGGCCAATGCCCGAACCGGTTATGATTCAAACGGGAAAGCTAGGCTAACATGGGAAGGATAAAATTATAGGTTTAGATCTAGATCAAGATATTTAAAACTGAACAGGTGTACTAGTTCCCTGGATCTGAGCACTAGTATAACCAAGATTTTTACAGAACTATCTTTAAGCAAGTTGCATGTGTGAGTGCGCGCGCGCGCACGTATGTGTGTGTGAAAAGTGTATGGAATCGACTGACGAGATCGCAGACAGGCCTGATATGGCCCCAGCGGTTGTCTGGGATAACAAACGACATGAATGGAATTGAATAGATCAGTACCTGTTTGTACTGTATGTGTTTATATATACACAAACCAGTACTAGCCAAGTTTTACTGTTGGCGTTGTGCGCCGTACTGTCTAGGCAAGATAGCTGCGAACTTGTGTGGTGCTCTGGTATTTAAAGTGTATATCGATTAACTTGCGGTAAGTAATACATAAATTCACAGTAAAATTTGACAGCAGTAGTTTGATTGAAAACCGGTGTCTGTGACTGGTGCGAGTTCGTATCAGGAAAGTTGACGGGGCTTGGTTTGCCGAGTAAGGTGTCGGACTCCAGTTCCAAGGTCTGGAGTTCGATTCCCACTCGCAAGAGCTTTTCTCACAGACGTCAACATTCATGTAGATTCCAGTGTTCTCCTAGTCCTTCGAATGAGACTTGCAATTGAGATCCCCGTGTGTGAACGAATGCTTTTTTTTTTTTTTAAAGCAGCTTGTTTACATTTAGTAGCCATTACCAGTGTGCCCGTAGGATGGATAAGGGTGGGTGTGCTTAAACGTAGCTTATTACCTGAAGGCGGAATACGACAGCCTTCAGGATGGAATAAATTTTTTAAAAAAATTTAATGGTCGGATTCGCAACTTAGAAAGAAATCTCAACTATGTTGAAACAGCTGGAGTTCTAGCCAGGGAACGAAAAAACAGAGAAGCCAGAGACTAATAGATCCTAGAAGTGGTAGTCTCCGTTTGCCTGACGCGGGGACCTATGTAGATGTATTCCTATAGTAGTGCTTACAAATTTGTTGGTGCACATTTCGTTTCTCGGACATTCTGTTCCATTCAAAGTCAACGTATGCAGACTCGATCGCCATCGACCGTCAAGCGTGCGCTCGCAGCACATGCTTGCTCTCTCTCTCTCTCTCTCTCTCTCTCTCTCTCCTCTCTCTCTCTCTCTCTCTCATACACCAACTCGCACGCACGCACACGCACACATAGACAGAAGAACTAACGAACGAACACACATAGAGTGTACAGAAAGCCTGACGTCATTGACAGATGGACATTAATTTGTTAGACCCGGTGTCAAAGCTTCAGATAGGCGGAACACGTTACATTGAAGTTGGTTACTAAAAAAAAATTTAAAAAATCGACAATCAGAACCGTTCCATAAGTTCAGGCACTGAAATGTTTTGAGTCAAATGGGAAGGGGGGGGGGGGGGGGGTATTACGAGTGCAGGTAGTTGATCTTTTTCCCCACACAGCTGAGGATGGGCGCAATTGCTGGTGACATCAGTTTTAGCAGTCTGTTGTTATCATCCGATGGCGTTTTAGTCAGCACTGCGACACAAAAGCACAAAATTGTGGTGGAGGGGAGAGGAGGGGATGTCTTTCATACATAATGTTCCCAGAAGAATTTAACAAAAGAGTCATAATGACCCTCAGTCCCAAAATCCGGAGGTCCATTGACAGAACTAGGGGTCATACCTTAAATCAGCGCTGAGTTACTAACTAGTAAGCTTACCATGTGCTTTTTTTTCCCCACTTGTATCGGTCAATTATCAAACCAAGTTTCGCTTGGGTTTCATAGTTTGAAAG
Source organism: Conus ventricosus (assembly GCA_018398815.1). Taxonomy (NCBI): domain Eukaryota; kingdom Metazoa; phylum Mollusca; class Gastropoda; order Neogastropoda; family Conidae; genus Conus; species Conus ventricosus. The sequence goes on from CM031616.1 coordinate 7,737,266, forward strand.
GTTCAGTAATTACAAGTCTTCCCTCCGCGCGCGCGCGCGCACACACACACACACACACACACACACCATTAAACACAATCGTATTATACATGGAGGATGTTGAAAAATGTTAGAACGCACACTGACATGGTAAGCGCACGCACGCACGCATAATTTATATACGTTCGCACGCAGGTGCGCGCGCGCACAAACACACGCACACACACACACACACGTGCGCTCTCCTGACGTGCGCGCACACACACACGTGTGATCGCATTTACACACAAAGAAAGACTGGTTGGCGATTGTCTGAAATGATAGGGGAAAAAAGTAGTTTTTCCGATGAACTGATGACGCGGGCACAGTTTGTAAGTTTCTGTTTGATCAAACACGTGTGCACGCGCGCACATACAAACACCGTGTGCGCACACTATAGGCCTACACGGGGATGCACACCAGCATATAAATTCTACAGCCTACCCTGAATCTCCACTCCTCAACCCCACCATCCCTTTTATTTCATCAACAACCCCCGCTCCCCTTTATTTTGACCTTTTCTTCTTAATTGTCTTCTGTCACTTTACGTGAAAAGACGTGACACTGAATTAGAAGACCGACCGACTCGCACGCACGCGCGCACTTAAAGGCAAGCGCGCATACACACCGCAGGCGCGCGCGCACACACACATATTTTCGCGCCCCTCACAGACATACACACGCAAGCACACATACATGCACGCGCGCTCTCTGACTCGCACACACATAATGGCCGACATCAATTATCACATGTCACTGGCCTTCGTTTCTCTTGGACTGTGCTGACTGGTTGCTGAGTGACAGAGCAGGGTAACCAATGTTGGACCGGTTTGCAGAATTCCTAGCACGATCACAGGTACACGTATACATGACTGTGTGTAAACCAGACCTATACACATAACCGTTGTGTGTATATTGTAAGCAGTTTTATGAATGACTAGATGCATTACACTGCCTTTCACAAATGAAATGTATCTAATAAAAACATGAAGTGTAAACGCACTTAATCTGAAAGCCAGCTTCTCTCCTGTTTTTAGTTTATGGTTTCACCATTGTGTCAATTTGAACTTTGTGATACTTTAAGAACTGTACTAAATCACGTTCAAAACCAAACAGTCTTTACCTTTTAAAGACGAAATGTCAAGATCACAGAATTTGAGAATTTTCTAGAGTCCAATACACCAGTTTTAAGAAGAAGAAAAAAAGTCTGTTCTTACACGAGTACTCCAGCAGCAATTTTCGAGTACAGTCAGTATGTAGAGTCGGTGTAGTCTGCAATTCCTGGTAAACTTGCATTTAGATTTGTTGGTCTGTTTGTTTATTTATTTATTGGTTTAATTTCGCATTTTCTTATGTGTTGCATTGCGTTTGTGTGTACGTGACATGGCTTTCTTTCTGCGAGGAGACATCCCTGAAAGGGCCTTCTGTGGTTGACTGGGTTGTGAATAAGACCTAAAGAGCAGATCATTTTTCTGTCTTCCTTTCGTCTTGGTAAGGGCCGGGTTTGATTATCACGCTCGAGTTGGAAAGTCCTTGTCTGTAAATCTTACTTGCTTATACTACGACACAGATGTGCCTTGCCCATGGAGCGGAACTGCCGGCGAAAGGGAGAAACCATGGTGACTGTTAAGCTCAAAGTCTCTTCCATGATGAAATAGTTAGGCTACCGACACACGTAATTCTAGCTAGAGCGTCTTGCGACACCCATCCACCTGGCAGTAAGGCACACAAAGAGAAGAGACATTCAGGAGGAGGGGGGGGTGGGGGGAATTGGAAAGATCCTAATGTGTGCTTTCATGTTGCTTCAGATTGGGAGACACAAGTTCCCGTGTTTGTTTATTATTGACTGTTGGCGTCACCTCGCCGCGTTTCAGGTATCCTTTCAAAACACACGGCAAAGATATTCGATCTGTATCCAACGTGATAATGTCCGCATACATTGACACCGTCCAAAAGAATAACTTCCGTCTAGCGTCTGCTTACACGTATGCCCTGTTATGGTGACGTAGTGTATTCAAAACTAACGAGCAGTGCTGATGTAGCAGTAAAATAGGACTGTCTGTGCCACACCCACACACTGAATTTGAATGTCTTTCTTTTGTTGGTCTTGAATTTTGCTCCATTGGTACACAAATTGCAAGTTTGTTGGGGTGGACATGAAAAAATACTCCTGGCATAAAGGGAGTGACAGGATTTTCTTTTAGCAGCTTTAAATAATGTTCGGCCTGGAGCTGACTTAATTTGAGCAGACTTTGTGAGTGTTAGTGGTGTGTTCTGCAGTAATACTGATCAAGACGACGACGATGAACCAGATGCAGAGAACTCGAGGCAAACGCTGTCAAGTGCCCATCCGAACCAGACGACGGCAGAGTGACGCCAAGTGGCGGGCTAGTGTTGCCAGCTGCTACGAAACGCTCAAGTTTGTCATCCCCAACGGGAAGACGCTTCCAAAACGGAAAGCTTCGAAGGTAACCAATAAAAAGCAAACACACACACACACGCACACACACACACACACACACACACACACACACACATATAATCGTACAAATGAAAAAAAAAATCTGCATGTGTAGCGTCTGACTATACGTAGTCGGTTCCAGTTAGATTTTTGTGTGTTTGATACACTTTAGTGCTAAATCACAATACAGGTCCAGGTCTTGACGATTTCAGTGTTTTCCCTTTGTTGCCGACATTTTGCCGGATGGCTTCCTCAAGTTCTGAAGAAGGTAGTAGGCGCAGCTGCTAAAAAGGTATGGCTCAGATAACTCGATCAGGCCACCAAGAACAAAATCCAGGCCGGCACGAACCAGGTTTATCAAATCCTGAGGAAGCGGTCCAGCAAATTAGAAGAACACAGTTTATATTATGGTCGAGTTGCGGACTTTAATTGTGTTTTGGTAAATCAAATCCAGTTCCAATGCCTTCCTCGACCGCCTTAACGCCTTTTTAAAAAATGAATTATTTTGTTTCAGTCTTTGATTTTACAAGAGACCGAGAAGCATATTGAGAATTTGGAAAGAGCTGTATCGAGACTGCTGAACATTGAAGGTAAGTGGCGACATACGTGGCAATTTTTTTTCTCCTCTCACTTAATTCTGTTTGGCTGGGATTTTGATGATTTGACTTGAGAAATTTGACAATCGTATTTTAAATGCATCAATGTAAAGGCTGAATCGCTTTAATTCCTCTTTTTATAAGCTAAAAATGATAGCTGAATGGGAGAATATTCAGGAAAGCTGTTCTTCGGCTTTAAATTGTACCTTTTCACGTTACTGCGTCGTTAAGTACAGTGCTTTAGTTGAGTGTATGCAAGCATCAATATACCTTTTCAAAGAGTAGGCCTGTGTGTATTGGTTGGGTGGAAATAGGTTATGGGTTTTATACGCACTAATTTTCTAATCATTAGTACTAAAGGAAAACGTCACATCTTCTCAAGGTACTTATGTTCCAGTGTGAAGAAGACATGGGCAACATTTGAAAAAACACTGTCAACACAAGTACACACGTGTCCAAGAAACGTGTGACGGGAGTGTGTCATTCCATCCGCAGTATAGAACGGAGAGATTTGATCCAAGACATCGGAATTATTTTTGAAGGATACAGCTTTAAAGCAATGCCAGTTTGCCCTCGGATTGCTGTGCTCCGTGTATGAAAAACACCCATTGGAAGGCTGTGCACTGTCTAATCTCATAAAGAACACCCATTGGAAGGCTGTGCACTGTCTAATCTCATAAAAAAACACCCATCGGAAGGCTGTGCACTGTCTAATCTCATAAAGAACACCCATTGGAAGGCTGTGCACTGTCTAATCTCATAAAGAACACCCATTGGAAGGTTGTGCACTGTCTAATCTCATAAAAAAAAACACCCATTGGAAGGCTGTGCACTGTCTAATCTCATAAAAAAAAACCACCCATTGGAAGGCTGTGCACTGTCTAATCTCATAAAAAAAACACCCATTGGAAGGCTGTGCACTGTCTAATCTCATTAAAAAAAAACACCCATTGGAAGGCTGTGCACTGTCTAATCTCATAAAAACACCCATTGGAAGGCTGTGCACTGTCTAATCTCATAAAGAACACCCATTGGAAGGCTGTGCACTGTCTAATCTCATAAAGAACACCCATTGGAAGGCTGTGCACTGTCTAATCTCAAAGAGGGAGAAAAGAGCATCGCATCAGTGTGGCGCTCTCTGTTTCTTCATTGGTTAACCTCAACTTTAACATTCACTCCTGCTTCAGATAATGCGGACAGGCAGGTATAATAACCACCACCCTGGAAGAGTGGGGACTCTTGCACGACAATGACTTCACCGCACCATCAACATGTTCAGGAAGACGACAAAGCCTTCATTTTTGTTGTGCTGTGTCGGTGTGCCTGTTTTCCAGTCAGAATGGATTTTCCGGTCAAAATTAAAAGTTTTGGCAGATTTTCACCAAGAGCAAATGCAGTTCGTTTTCGGGAGTTTCTTTAACGTACATGCGTGTGTGATCTGTGCACATCGTACCCCAGGGATGGGCAAACGTGATCATCCAAGGCGAGTGTAGATGCAGGAGGGCCAGTGGATTTCAAACCAGAATAGGCCATCAGGCGAATTTGCTGACGGCGCCGATCTCTTGTCCGAGAAGTTTCGAAAAGTTGGTACTTTAATTTCAGTCTGCCACGGCTGTCAACTTTTATCATTTTTATTCGCTGCGCACAGACAATCCCATGGCTTCAGTTCACAGACGCAGTTATTTATAGGTTCACAGTAGCCTGTAGTCAATAGGTCAGGCACGCTGTCGTTAGTCTGTGAGCTCAGTTACCCTGTCTTCGCCACTTTCGTCAGTTTGCCACTGGATTCTTCACCCGCTATAGCAAAAATATTAAAAGATCTCTACAATCTTAGGGGAAGAAAGTTTCCTAACAGAAATCAAATAGAAGTGGATAGGCGAAGTTAACTGGCAAGAAACGGAGTTTGCAGTGCGTTGTCATCTCATTAACAAAATGGACTATATAATTGTTTCCCTTCCAACAGCCTCGTTCTCATTCAACGCCTTCTTCCTTGCGCTGAACCCTAAGCGATCTAAAGCGATCAAAGCTAAGTGAATTTTCGTTGTTTTATTCGTTTATTTATCACCCGACGAAGACCTAAGAGGTCGAAACGCGTTGTGTTTTGTCTTGTGACTCGTTTGTCCACGTTCTCTGGGTGGTTCGCTAACATTTATTTAAGATTTGTTTAGATTTCCGCCTGCAGTCGTCTCGCTTTGCAACTAGATATATAATCGTTGTAACACAAGAACTGCTTGGTGTAAAAACAAACTGATGGACAGAGCTTCCCGCTTACATGTCGAAGTTGGTTTGCTTTCAGTGTCGATGCTTGCAGCCTGTTGGGGGGGGGGGGGGGGGGGGGGGGGGGGGGGGGGGGGGGACATGATAAAAGATGTGATTAATTTCGAAACCAGTTTCAAGCGGTCAAAATTTGGCGAGTCAGTAGAATGTTACGATTCACTAGCCCAGCTGGCTGGTGTTAAGGGAAGAGAAAAAAAAAAGGAAAAAAAAGCCTCTCTGAGTCTGAGAGCCGGTTTATCGTCACATGCAGAAGACCAGTACCTGGGCCCCCACTACAAGGTACAACGCTGTCTGACGGAAGAGGAGGAAGAAAAAATGAAAATAAACAGACAAACCACGTCCACTCTGGGAATCTTTCTTATTGGGCAGATTTTACAACCACAAAGCACGGCAAGTCACCAAGGACTTGGGTTTGACGTTACTGGTTAACAAAAGTGTGCAGTGGCTGTTTATTCTCCACAGCCCAATATAGATCCAAGGATTAAATGCTATGGACTCGTAGTAATGTCGCTGATTAAGACGTGTGCGTGTTGTGGCCATTTGTTCTCCGTCATCTTGCATTTAAATGCTGAATTTGTGTCTGTGTCTGCACAAGTATATGCCTCTGAAGTGTCTTTATCTATGTGCCTGTGTATGGCTTTTCTTAGCCCACGATCAGGGTCAGGGCGTACTGTGGAGGAGAGAGGAGACCTGGTGCCCCGCCACACTGGAAGATTTCCAGAAGGACTTTGCCAAACAGCAGAGGCACATCTTCCACCAGTAAGTGTTTGACAACGACTTTGCCAAGCACCAAAGGCACATTTTCCACCAGTGAGTATTTGAGAGCGACTTTGTCAAACACCAGGGACACATTAACCACCAGTATTTGACAACGACATTGCCAAACAGCAGAGGCACCTTTTCCACCAGCAACTTTTTAACAACGACTTGCAAAAATCAGAGGTATATTTTCCACAAGCAAGTTTCTGACAGTTGCTTTGCTAACACCAAAGGCACACAATCTCCTCCAGTAAGTGTATGACAACGATTTTGCCAATCAACAGAAAACTTTTTTTTTTCCCATCCGTAAATCTTCCCAGAATATTTAGCAGTACAGAAATGTCCCCCACCACTAAGTCTTCCAGAATGCCAAACAATACAAAAATGTCTTTCATCATGTGTTTCAAGACATGAAATGTTTTACGTCAGTCCTTTATAACATAAAACAGCACAGCTGTGTCTTCAGTCATTTTTCAGGATACTGCTCGTACACAAACATTTTTGTCAGTAAGTGTTTTGGAACACCAGATAGAACAGAAATGTCTTCCAATAGCGAGTCTCGCAGAACACCGAACAAAGCAAAAATACATTCCATTAGTACACATTGCAGAACACCAGACAGAACAGAAATGTCTTCCCTCAGTAAATCTTGCAGAACACAAAACAGGACGGGAATGACATCTTTCGGTAACTTTTCTTTTACAGCACCCAGCAGAACAGAAATGTCTTCATTCAGCCTCTTGGAACACTAAACAGAACAGTAATGTCATGTGTCTGCACATCCTTTTGATCACCAAACAGAATGGGAATATCTTCCGTCAGTCTTTAGGACACTAAACAAAAATTTCAGAACACCAAACAGAACAGAAACGTTTTCTCAGAACACCAAGGAGAACGGAAGTAAGTATGTCAGTAGATTTTTCAGAACACCAAACAGAACAGAAATGTCTCCTGTTAGAACGTCATTCAGAACACCAAACAGAACAGAAATGTCTTCTACCAGAACATCTTTCAGAACATCAGATAGAACGTAAATGTCGTCTTTCAGAACACCAAACAAAATATGAATGTTTTTATTAGAACATGAAGGGAACATACATGTCTTCTGTCTGTAGATTTTTTTTTAGAACGCCAAACAGAACAGAAATGTCTCCTGTAAGAAAACCTTTAAAAATACTCGACCGAAAAGACATGCCTAGCATCAAAGTCTTGGAAACACCCAAAATTAGAGAAACGTTTGTCAACAGTAAGTCTGTCAGAACATCAACAGTACAGACATGCCTTTCATCAGTCTTTCAAAATACCAGTTTTTTTATTGGCAAGTTTCCCCCCCCCAAAAAATAACACAACAGGACAAAGCAGGAATGCCTTTCATCACTAAGTCTTTCAGAACCTGAGCAAAGTAAAAAAAAAAAAAACCTTTCATAATTCTTTCTGAACACCGAACATTGAAGAAATGTTGTTCGTCGGTTAATCTTTTAGAACGCTGAACAACGCAGAAATGAGTTCCACCAGTAAGTCTTTCCACAACAAGCGTGCCATACAACATCTTCCGTCAGTACGTATGTGAGAGTGACTTTGTCAAAAGATAGAGGACCATGTCCTGTTGCTAAGTCATACAGAACTTGTCAAACAGTGACGAACATCTTCCTCCACCAGGCAATCTCCCCATACGATTTTTTTTTCAAACGGTAGAAAAGCATAAAAGCATCTTCCCTAAATGAAGCGACTTCCCCCATGATATGATGATTTCACCATATGAAAAGAAAAAGATGATGATTTGGGCGTTTCTATAACAACTGGAGGTATGAAAAAATATGTTGAATGTGTTTATTGTTGCATTCTAATACTGTTTTTAAAGGGGTGAACAGGCAACAAAAATATCAAAAGATGAGAACGAAAGGGAGGAAAATTTGAAACAACAAAAAATGATAAAGGAAATAAAGGGGGAAAAATGTTGAAATTATAAACCAAGAAAAAGGTTTACACACTTGCTCACGTTTTGACTGCCCGTGTAGCACATACATGTATAGGGTGTTAAGATATATGTACAACTTGCCAAATTCTAGCATTCATCTGAGTTTCTAATGTGTTTCACTCGAAATTCTAAGAAATAACGTTCTGTTCCAGGATTTTTTTCTTAGTCTTTTAAGCTTATGCACGAAACTCTCTCTCTCTCTTTTCTCTCTCTCTCTTTCTCTTTCTCTCTCTCTCTCTCTGACTCTCTCCTCTCTCTCTCTCTCTCTCTCTCTCTCTCTCTCTCTCTCTCTCTCTCTCTCTCTGTGTCTCTCACGCACACAAACACACTTGCACCACTTTCAGATGATTGTATATTGGTATATATTAGACCGAATGGCTTTGTTTGTTTTTCTATCCTAATTAAGACAGTTTTATTACTTAAGTGATGTAAGTAAATTCAAGGCTATGGTGTAATTTGACCAGAAATTTTCATTCTCTCCATGCCACCTCTTTTATATTGAGAGAAGATCCACAATGAAATAAAACCCGCGCCCCCCCCCCCCCCCCCCCCCCCCCCCCCCCCCCCCCCCCCCCCCCCCCGCCCTCCCTGACCAGGTCCTCCCAAGGTCGCCGCTGCTACAACATGCTGCACGACATCCAGGAGGACATCATCAACATGAAGGTGAACTGCAACCACCTGGCCTTCCTGCCGCTGGGGTCCCCACCCGCCCTGAAGACAGACGCCACCCGGGACGCCACTACCTGCACCAGGAGGCATAAGGTACAGAGAGTGTCGCCCCAAAACAGAACGACACACTAATTGCAGTTTCAGCGTTCAGCTGCTGTCTTTAAAAAAAAAGAAGAAGGAAAGAAAGAAGAAACGGGGGAAAAAAACGCGTTTGACAGACAGGAAGTAGGTTTGAAGACAAATGGGCCTGGCATAGCTGTGCTGGTGGAACGTCAGACGCGGGATACAGGTGATGCTGGGTTACAAGTTCGAGTCTCCACTGACCTGCCTGGTGAAGGGGAGTTTTCCCTGGAGGTTAACATAGGTTCTGACTCCATTCCCTCAAAGTCCATCGAATGAGAGAGACTGTAAACCGAGGTTCCGTGCGCGAATGCACGCATAGCATCTTTTTAATCAAACTGTAAAGCCCATCACCATCCTTCGGAAGAGCAGGCCCCGGAAGTGGATAGCACGGATAACACTAACATATAGCGTACATCCCTTGCGCTAAAAATTGTCCATGTGAACGGCGTATACTGTGGGGCACGATAATAGTGCCAGCAGAAAGAAGAGAGAAAGGGGTGTTAAAAAAATGGATCCCCTAAATGCCGGATTTCCCGAAACGCTACCTCTAGTCCCTCGGGGAAAGGTGATCTATGGAAGCATTGTCTCTAACACCTCTTTCACGTTTTGAACGTTCATCTTACCTTGATTGGATACTGTCCATGGGTTGATCGATTAGGTTACAGGAGTTTTTAGGACAAGATCAAGGCGTGACAACGTCTGTCCAATATTTTTGACACGTGAAGAATTGTGTGGATATTTAAACAAATGGGTGAGATATACTGGCATGTCAGTAAATCAGTAATGCACAGGAAATGTAGAGGGGAAATCGTTTTTTTTTTTGTGCGTGTGTGTGTGTTTTTATTCTGTGTGAAAATTTAAAAGGAATACATATACAGGAATGAATGTTAGTATTCCACCACAGGTATCAATAATACGTCACAGTATGGATGAAAATATGCCAGTTTCATGATTTTTTTTACAAGCATTTAATTTATCAATCTGTAAGTGCTTGTAAGTGTGAGTGGGAATGAGATACAGAACAAATCTGACCGGACACTCTGTCACTGTGTCAGCGTTAACCGTGCATTGACTTGTATGCATCTCCTCCTGAAGGTGTCCAAGGCACGCTGCCGGTACGAAACGGAGCGAGCCAGCCAGAGAATCCTCTCCGCCTACAACACTGGCGACCTGGTCAACGCCGTCATCCCTTCCCCCACCCCTCTCGCCACCACCACTACCGCCACCACCGCACCCATCACCTCCGAACACCCGCACTCCGTCCCCACCACTCCCCAGAGCGCCTTGGCCAGCTCCTTACGCTCCGGGCTGTACAACGGAACCACGCTGAGACTGCAGAAAGTGGACAACGCCTTTGTGTCCGTGGACCACCTGTACAGGAGAGAGCCCGAGCCGGTGGACCACCACCACCACCTGTACGGGAGAGAGCCGGAAGAGTTGCCGCCCTTTCAGCAGGGCGTGACCCCGAGCGCGCTGACAGGCTGGTAGGGTTGAAGAGGCAGCCGGCGGACAGGGAACATCGCGTTCAGACCGTCCACGAGGTAGAGTTAGGGTTGTGGAAAGAAGTGTTGGAGTTCGTTCTCTCCTCAGAGACTCGTAAGGTGCTCTGAGCGTTTGTTACGGTTCTTTTTCCGTTTCTTGTTTTGCTTTTCAGAAAAAAATTGTAAAATGAAAGTTTTGCTCTGTTTTATTGTTCCTGGTTGAGCTTTGTGTGTGTGTGTGTTCAGCATTTAAAAGGAAGCCTGTATGCAATTGCACACGCGCGTGTTCGTACACACACACACACACACGCACGCACGCACAGTCTGCATCTTCCCAAGCAGTCTTCCATTGATGTTAAACAGATACATGATGCAGTGTGGTTGGCTCAAAGGATGACTAAAGTAAATGCTTAAACGTTAATCAAAGTCGTCGTATTTCAAAAACTGGATGTAGTTTGAAACCGCAACATTGCATTTGATGTACCTTTTGGTTCGGACAGAATTAAAAGAACAAACTTTCTTATGTGCGAATTTATTCATAGGATTGTTACTGACTAACGGGCCGGAGGATACTTTGTTCACGAGCCTGTGGTGTATTCCATGGTTTTGCATGTTAAAGCGTTTATTGTATTGTGATAATGTCCTTTGAGAATCATGGCAGGTTCAGCTTCAGCTCTTTTTTTTTGGGGGGGGGGGGGGGGGGGGGGGGCAAAGAGATGGACGATGGATCTTTCTTTTTTTTTCTTTTTCTTTTTTTTTTTAACCCAGATTTGCATGCGAGAGTTGAATATAATTTAATAATGTCAAAAGAAAGCACCACTTGGGGATGATTATGGCAGTTTATATTTTACGCCATAACAATGATTATAGGCCAGTGTCAGGAAATTGGCAGAAATAAATGGCCAATATATTTCATCCCTTTAAAAAAAAAAGATTTCTTTTTAGTTTGCTGTTGAGTAAGCCAGACTGCTCGGATGTTGTTGTTCTCGTACTCTGGCTAAAAGACTCCAGAGATCATCAGAACAGCCAAAGTACTTGAACACTATGGTACAAATGCATCAGCTAGGGATGCACATTACTTGTGTGACCGTTCTTGATCACTCCGCCACGTGGGCAGCCACACTCCGACTTCGAGGGATTTTAGAGACTGATAATGTTATGCTAGGAGCTTGTCACAACTGAAGACAATCCCCGCATAACTGCTTGGATACAGTGACAGGTCAGTTTCCGATCCTTTTCTTTTCACTTACTTTCATTTTTGCGAAATATGTACCCCTTTCACCCGGTTACCAAGAACGCTGCGTCCTGACTGTGATGATTCCAGTAAGATACCGAGAGAGCATTCAATTGCACGTGTTTCAGCTTTGCTTCCTTGCAGTGAGCTGACAGAAACAAGGGAAAACCAGTCACTTAATATTACAAGAATTCAATGGTGTGGCCTCGAATTATTCAAAGTTTGGTACATTTGTCCAAGGTATAGCATTGTTACTTCATATGGAGGCATCACACAGGTAAATATTTTGATACCGAGACGTTGGCACCAACGCACTTGACGATTTTTTTTTAACATGATTATAGCAGGTGAAAGAAAAAAGGTAAATGGATAATCGTTCCACACAAAATTGAAAACTTGACATGTACGTGAGGTTAATATGATAGATTATGCTTATCATTATTCATTAATATGATAGATTATGCTTATCATTATTCATTAATTCCTTATACATAATTTATTGCATTTATCTACCGCTTTCTCCGCTAGTCTTCATGAATGCTTTAATTTGTGACTATTTCAAAGTGCACGGAAGGTGGTATATTTTATAAATTCTGTGCCAGTAATACCAGAATCTGAAAAAACAAAAGTACTGCATGGTATCATTCGTGTAAAATGCTTTGAAAATTGGATGCGGGTGTGCTGAAAATTATATGTTCTGTTATTTAATGGCTTCTTTTTAGAACAAAATTCAACAATTTCCAGTCATCAGAAAAGTGACAAGAGAAGTTTGTTTTTACTGAGTGCAGTCGATTGGATTTTGTTTACGTTTTTTGAATGAAGACAAATACAGTTTTAAAAAAGTTGCCTTTTACATTGCATGCTTTTTTTTTTATTGCATGACTATTTGCATGAAACGTTTTCATGAGAATGCGGAATTTAGCTTTTGTTATGAAACTGTTATTGTTTGCATGAACCATTGAAGAGAAATACAAAACTGTTGAATGTTTTTTGTTTTGTGTGTGTGTGTTCGAGTCCGTTGGTGTTGTCCTTGTCTTGGGTTTTGGTACATTGAAATTTGAATGTCGATCTTGTCACTGGATGAAAAGAAGACAATAACGGTGTGATTTCAGATGTTTGAAAAATTTCCTTGAGCTTTTTTTTCATTCGTTAGGGTTCGTGATATTGCTAATACCAAACTGTGCGCTATACTACACATTTTTATCGAATTGATTTTTGATATGCACAACACTTCATGTTTTCTTTTTTTATTGTAGATTCACTGTTCTAGTTTTGAGCGTTATTTTCATTTTGTGCTTCGGATATGCTCATGCTTTGAAACACTGTTTTCATGACTATCATAAATTAACGTTGATGGTTGGGACTTTATAAATCTGGGAAACGTTTTGCTTGATGCTTTGTCGTGTAACAAGGGAAATCTGACTAAGGACTTTTTTGTTATTCATTTTATGGTGTATATGTTCGTATTGCCCCCCGCCCCTTCCCCTTTTTGTGTTAAAATCAAAGATCTTTTAAAAGTGTCTGCTATAGTGGTGTGAGGGAAATTACGTCGCCTCATCTTTTGTGTGATGCGCTGACTGGGAAGAGACTGGAAGGTGGTGAAGTTTGCCCGTAGTTCATTTAAAAGATTTTTTTTTCTTCTTACGTGTTGGGTGACTAACTTTTTAAAATCTTGAATAATATCGGAGATATACGAGATGCATTACTGACTTAAAGTTAGAGCGAGAAGGCGAGAGCGTAGACATAATCGAATTACCTCCTTGCATCGTGCGTGTAAAGTCGGTTCACCGGCTAGCTCTGGCGACATCATGGGAGTAGACTTGCTCAACAAACTGTTGGCTTCCACATAGTCATATATGATGGTTTAATTTCTTTCGACTGAATTTGTGTTGACAGCAATGGAAATAATGGAATAGCTTCTCATCCAAACCCCTTTTCCTAAAATAGCTACTGGAGTTTGTGTTAATCGGTTACTGATAACAGTGAGAGTTACTTCGACTAAACTGGTCATCTGTAAAGGAACCGTCCAGATTTTGTTAGCAGAACTCTCTTTCCGTCATACAAGGGATTATTTATGTGTTCCACTTGTGACATGTGACTCTTCTCCACTCTGTGTAGGTGCTAGTGTTCCACGTGGCGTAGGCATGATGATGTCATTGAGACAAAACATAAAAATGACTGTGTGAGAAAATGAGAGACAGAGAGAGAATTTCACATATTCTCAAATCAACGATGAATTATTAACGGTTGATCTCTAGCAGTTTTCTTTAACACACAAGCCGGTGAAACTTCATCGTCAAACATGGAAGTGGAACGAAATGCAAAAATATTCAATAAAAGCAATAATGCACCAACAGCGGCAGCAGTATCAGAAGTAGGAGTAATATCTTTATCAGGCTGTCTGAACCTAGCACTGTCAGCCATTTAGACAGTTGGTGAAAATGAAAGTAAAAACGAATACTGCAACAGATAATCTGTAGACGAATGAATTCGGAAAACAAAATTATATTCCCGTCAGATGTACTGAAATCAATTTTTTTTAACACAAAGAAGCCCGTCAACGAATAATACGACTAATACTTTATGCAACATTCAATCATCTTTAGAAAAAAAAAAAAAAAGAACAGCAATAACAAAACGAACGTCATCAAACATGGTCAATACGGTTCTGGATGTAAAATAGTTCTAGCATTCTAAATCACACGAGGTGGGTTTTTGTTTGTTTTTTATTCCCCCACCAGGCTGGACGGAGGAACTGATTTTGCGCACCGTACAGCACATACTGCGCCCCCCGCCCCCCCCACGGCTAAGCTGCTGTGCATGATTTTTTAAATTTTTTACCTCTCTTAGCATCCTCACGCCGAGAGACATATGTCCACAAATCACATCCCACAGAATTCGTCAAACCCCTCTAATAATAACAGACATAGTGTCATCTGTTCGAATAATGACTAAGGATTATTTCTTTGTACCACATTGACGTGCGAGTGATAGAGGTCAAAACGAATGTGAGTATGGTGGACTTGCTTGTTCGAATAGTGAATAAAGTTGATTCGTCTACATTACGCTAGTGGACATGTGTGAAAAGATGTTGTCATGGATGTGGTCAATGTGGTAAGGTAACGGTCAGACTTACCACAGACAACACAGATCAGATCTTTTTACATGTGCGAGTTACAGTGGGTTTTTTTACATGTGAGAGTTACAGTGGGTTTTTTTACATGTGAGAGTTACAGTGGGTTTTTTTTTTACATGTGAGAGTTACAGTGGTTTTTTTTACATGTGAGAGTTACAGTGGGTTTTTTTTTACATGTGCGAGTTACAGTGGGTTTTTTTTACATGTGAGAGTTACAGTGGTTTTTTTTTTTCATCCTTTCCATCCTCTCCCATCCCCTGTCCCCAACCCCGTCCTCGATCCCTCCTCCGTGCTAGTGCATGCTTTAACTCCATTCTGCCTCCCCACTCACCCAACGCTCTCTTCCCCCTCCCTCACCTTTGTGTTTTTTTAAGAAAATTGATTATATATATACTGAAATATATATGTATAAAATTATACACACACACACACACACACACACACACACACAATATATATATATATATATTATATATATATATATATATATATATATATATATATTCAAATTTTCTGTTTCATATTATGCTCTTAACTTCTCTTCCGTCTTTATTTCTATCCCCCATCAAGATACCCCTTCCCGGTTTTCAACACCCACCACCGCACCCACCCGTCGTCTTCTGTTCAACGTCGTTTAAGTCCTTCACGTCATTATTCTTGACTTTAAAGTTTCTTTAAATTGACGTTCTAGTGCATCAGTTCACATTGAAGAACACTCGCTGCGCCAAAATGTCGCATTCTCTACTCAAATCGATGAAAAAATCCATCGTGTTTTAGTACACATTTTACCTTTTACTGATCTGGACTTATATTGCTGTTTCAAACACTATTGATGGAAATATGATGACGTTCCAGTGTTAAAGAGGTTTGTAAGAGATAAATGTAGGCTCATACATCTTTTTTCTTCTTCTTCTAAACAATGTTTGTTTAACATGTATAAACAAGGGACCTAACTCGAGCTGAACACACGAGTTGGGTTTTTATTTATTTATTTAAAAAAAATAATTTTTGTCCAGTGATGCGTCTTGAT
This sequence comes from Conus ventricosus, assembly GCA_018398815.1. Classification (NCBI taxonomy): domain Eukaryota; kingdom Metazoa; phylum Mollusca; class Gastropoda; order Neogastropoda; family Conidae; genus Conus; species Conus ventricosus. The sequence continues at coordinate 7,753,028 of CM031616.1, forward strand.
ATATATGAAATCTCTGATAATATAAAGACTCCCTCCCTCTGAGAACTTCGGTAACATTTTCCCCTGTTGATGTTCAACAAAGATTCCCTACCGTCTGTGGACCCAGTGTATGTACATGTATGTGTGTGATTAAGTAGATTCAGGAAGTGTGTGTGTTTAAATAGATTCAGGAGGTCGGTATTTAGAAATTTCACCGCCGTTGTGACTCTGCAAGTTAAACACAAGTAGGCCGCTACTTTGAACTTCTGTAGAGTGTGTATCAATGCAAATGGTAAGTCCCGGTTTAGTTTAATTATAGCTCAGCCGAACACACAGGGTCCTTCCAGGACTCGTCGCATAGAGAAACTAAGCGGGCATTTCGGGGGAAGGTTAATCTCCGCCACACAAATTTTTGCTTGCGAGGGGTAGTAATAGGTGCAGACGGACTTGCTTCCTGGAGTACAATACAAGATGTCTACGTGTATGTCTCGAAACATATATAATATTCATAAATATCTATTACTTCATAGACAGTTACCAAGTAGCAAACAGTACCAACACAATGTTCACGTGCAATGGAAAGTTTCAGCAATCTGGCAAAACGGATCCAGGACCGACAGCTGGTCCAGGTGTGCACTAAAATGTATTGAATACCTCCCCAGGCCACACTCCATCAAGTTTCTTTAAAAGTGGTTCGGTAGTTTGGGTGTCATCTTGCTGCCAGACGAGCATTCAAACAAATAGACGGTAGCGAGGGAAGGAATGATGTTGCGTTACTACGAACTCGGCACGGATTTCCCCGTGAGGATGCTGGAGGCTCTTTCAGTATGAATGATTATTATCACCACCTGGAGGAAACTGTCCATTTCTAATTTTCCGGTTTTCTGCCATCCTCTTTAACTTAGTCTTTCTCTTTCATTTTTATCAATCATACTGTCGTTCACGTTTTCCCCTTACTTGTTGCCGATTCAGCTATCTTCGGTCTAGGAAGTTTACACATTTTCTTTTTACCAACAACGGATAACATGCCAGCCATTTTTCAATCTGGCGACTAGACTCATCACTGATGACTGACCGAACGATAAATCGTTCGCAAACAAAATGGTAAAAATATGATCCTGCAGCACTGCTTACTCAACGCAGGGTCACATGCATGCCGGCATGCCACGATCAGTAGGTGTCGCAGACCTTAACTGGCGACTTAAAGGCTTTGAAGGCTGTAATCGTGTATGTAATGGCTTACACGCGCATGGTTTGTCTCCCCTCTCAGAATGCTGTTCTCACTTGGTCCACCGTACACGTGTACACAGACACACACACACAGACACACACACAGATATATATATACACACACAGACACACAGCGATTTTATTGTGCGTTTAGCATAAGCATTAGAGCCCTTCAAACAAGGGAGAAAAATGCAATTACATCTGAGCACATCATATAATGTGCACAACCCGTGAGCATATGAACAACTCATCCCAAATGACCGCCAAAGGAATGTATAAACGAGCGTCTGTGAGCAACTGCAGTGTTCTTCCATGGTTTGTCCATACTGGGAGAGAGGGCGCTCGTATGTTCTGCTTCCCACACAACAGGTAAACCCACACGAACACAATAAAAATGCAAATGCAAGTGTCCTCTCTCTTCCCTCCACCCCCTCCGCCTCCCTTCCCACCTCTGTATGCATCTTGCCACCCACAATGACCCATACAACAATGTATATTGAGAGAGGTATGGGGTTGTCAAAATTTAAGCTCAGATTTGTATTAAACATGTACCCCCAATAATTCGCTGAGGCTATTTTTGTGCATCTTCAAAAAAAGAAAGGTGAAATTCGGATAATCTAAACCTGTTTGAGACGGGGAAGAATCACTGTGTTTACTTCTGCCACAGTAGAAAAACAATAACGAACTGAAGCATGCTGTTCAACATGTACTTGTCTGTTACCATCCTAGCTGTGGTAGTTCCTGGATTCACTGTTTTGTTTTCTTTTAATTCGTCACAAACTTTGGGGAGTGTGTGTGGATTCGAGCAGTGTACGTCTTCCACATAATGCAGGTACCCATCATGATGACGCCCAACAAAGTGTACGGCATCGCGCGTAACGACGTGATGATGTCACAAGAGGGCGAAGTGCCAGACATGTTCACCCCGGCAGCTCCTCTCACCTGCTCCTCCTCTTCCTCCTCTTCCTCCTCCTCCACCTGTGTTGTCCCCCTGCTCACCGCCTGCTCATCAAGAGAGAGGTCGATGCTGACAGACCCCCACCTTTCTACTCCAGCGTCTGCAAAAAGGTGAGACACCGAACACATCTGCTTTTTTTTTTTTTACCTTTTTTTTCTTCTTCTTCTTTTTTTTTTCTGTTGTTTTCTGTTTTGTTTGTTGCGGGCCCATCTCCCATTACCTCTCACCGCCAGTTCTCCATCACTGCTTAGCCTGACCCATGGAGCCACCCCCACGATCGTCCCGCTCCAACAGATCCCGTAGTCTTCCGCTTCAAAGGCTGACCATAATCGGTCAGCTTGACGGGACGCAGTCAAGTGTTCGAATTCTGGGTAACGGAAGGAAAGTTGACCGGTATTAAAATTCAATGATCTCATGCAAATTTTTGTGTGTGGTTCATTTGATGGTTTAATGTGATGTACGATGCATGCGTTTTATGAAATAAAACATTCTGCGTTGCGTTAGTGCATTTTATATTTTCAATCGGAAGCGTGTATTCAAAATGGCGCCTAAGAGTGGGACATCGGCATAGTTGTATGCTTTCGTGCACAGTTCACGGTGCAAATGTTGAAAAATCCAGCGGAATAAATTTTGCTCGATATTATGTTAAAAAAACAACAACAAAAACACACACAAAAAACAGATGCCCAGTGCACACAAAGGGAGCGAAAGAAAACCTGTTACTTTTAGGATTTTAAGTGCCTGAAAAAAGCCCTTTCGTAAATTACGTTCGTTTCCATACGGAATTTCTGTTTTTCCCCTAAAGTCCACACCCGCTTTGGTATAAAAAAAAAAATCAGCGTTTACGAACTACCAAACATTATTTACTAAAAATTTATTAATGATCAGATGGTCTTTGGAAATATCAATGGTCAGAGTTTATCCGACCTCATGTGGTTTTGTTTCTATGTAATGTACGCCATGCAAGCCAGCTAAAAACTCGCTACTGAATCACAGAGCTTGTGATAATGGGACTGTCAGGAAAAAGTCCATTCACGCAACCCTGACCCGATTACTTGAATATGAGCACGAGATTTGATTCGGCTTGTGTATCATATCTCCGATTCTTTTGCGCACAACGATCACCGCACAAGAGCTAAGTTTCCAGGACAGTTTGTGATTCACTGTGAATTCAATTGCCTTTTACACGGTGCATTTATTGTTCTTCAATCTTTAATGCGTATTGTTCTGGTAAATTTTGAAGCGTCTGTGAACAGATAGACGGTTAGATCAGTAGCAGATTGAAATCAAGCATATTGTATTCTTAGAGGAACCGCGAGGTAAAGCGCTCTATAAATATCCTTTTACATTACATTACATTACATTACAAAACAGTTTATTTTTCTGTTTTGCAGCTGGATTTCAGCACAACGCCAGAGCGGATGTATGAGAATTCCGGCTTTCAAATGACGGACAACATTCCGTATTTCGCGTCGTTGGTCTGCTCTGCCAGTACTGGGTTCACGCCTATCAAGACTGAAATCTCCAGTGCCACAGGTATACGAAATGTAGTCTTAGTATGAATTTTTTTTTTTTTTGGGGGGGGGGGGGGGGGGGGGGGGGGATTCCGTACGTTTTGCTCTTTTCTCTAATGGCATGGTCTAACTTCTTTCCAACAAATGTTCATATTGATTCAGTTTAAATGCCGTTTATTTATGATGTAATGAATGACATGTTGGGCGTTTTTAATATTCTTTATAACAGCATTCATGCAAACCTTTGAGTCAGAGAAATGCTCACAGTAAGCAGGAAGGAAACGATCTTTGTGATTTATTTAACATTATTTCTTTTCTCCCACCAGTAAAAGTGCCCCATTCTGACTCTCAGATGGCGGCTTGTTGTGTAAAGAAATCTACACTCACAAGTTCACAAGTTGTTTATTTTGTCCATGAAGGAAAATTATTTTGTTGTGACACATTGCAATATCACATCATAACATACAGTGCAAAGTACAATAGAATAAAATCAAATTAATAAGCTTCTATCAACAACAAATTTAAGAAAAATGCAGGACAGTATTCGTGCACACCACTGGTCGCAACAGAGTTGCGCGTGTACATGCGCATGTGTGTTTGTGTGCGTGATGGTATGAGAGTGCGCGCGCGCGCGCGCGCGCGCGTGTGTGTGTGTGTGACTGTGTGCGCGCTTTTGTCGTTTTGTGTGTGTGTTTGCGTGCGGGCGCATGAGCATGTGTGTGTGTGTGTGTGTGTACACGCATGTGATGGTTAGAATTAACCCACCTAGTACCCCCTCCCTCCCCCTCTCTCTCTCTCTCTTGCTCTCTCTCTTACATCCACACTTTTATGATTTATCCTCCCATCTCGCTCTCTCATTTTTTGCTTCCTTTACCCATTAACTATTAATAACGCTCTCCATGTATCATCTGAAGATATAAATGTGACTGTTTCGCACACACACACGCGCGCACATCCCCCCTCCCCTCCCCTCCACACACGCATACACTGTCGTTCGTTCGCTTGTGCTTCATGTTTACTTCTTTGCTGAGATTGACGGCTGAAACAAAGCTATGACTGGAACAAGGATTATTAGCTGGGTTTTTTTTCAGATTTATTTTCAGATTATCTTTTATTTAGTGACAATTTCTTTATTTGCATTGAATTCGATCTTATTGTCTACTGCGTAGTTTATCAATTTTATTTCATACGAGAATAATGCTTTATATTTTTTTCTTTTTTTTAAAGATTCGAAATGCATTGAACAAATTCTCTGTCAGATTCTCCAGCTACATTCAAGATAAACTTAGATCATCATTGCCATAAGTTTTATAAGTAATACTTGCATGATTACATGCTGATTAAGTATAAATGGTGAAGGTTAGTAGTGCGTTAATATTTTTGCTCACTGTACATTTCAAGTGTGCGTATTGAATAATCTAAACGATTAAATGCGGTTTTGTCATAATGCAGTCGTATGATACGCGATGAGTAGGTTCTAGACCGCACCTTGACAAAGAATCAGTGATTATGATGAAAATAACACCAGGAGCTTTTTGAATATCTGTAATGCATCATATATATATATATATATATATATATATTATATATATATATATATATATATATATTGACGTTGTTGTTGATCGGTGACGTTTCATCAAATAAAAAAAATCAGCCCGACTTTTACACACGTCATGGGCACATACTAGGGATCAACAAATCAGTTTACAATTAATTATTATGCCCCTCCCACATCTCCCCACTTTCTCCGACGTAACAGAAGCGCGGTGACGTCACTGTTTCAGGTCTGACGCCGGTGAAGCAAGAAACGGTGCGGATGACGGAGAGCGGCGGGGGCAGCACCGGCACCCCGGTTCTGATGACGCCGCTGAAACTGTCGTCTGACCTGGGCATGGCGGACACGGCGCTGTTCTCGCCCTCCTCGGCCTGGGCCCTGGGCACCGCCATGGATGCCAGGGTGCCACAGGTAGCGTGGGACGTAGAGTGCAGGCCCATCAGCAGGACACTTTTGCCTCGGGGACACACACACACACACACACACACACACACACATACACACACGCGCGCACGGGAATATGAACACGAACACACATACACAGAGTAAAGCCGCGTGTGTTGATATTATTTTAAGTATTCATATTGAATATATACATGCACATATGTGAGCGCATAGTCGTGCCTGCACGCCCACACACACAACGCACAGCCAGTCCCATATCCGTTCGTAGTTCCACAGGCAAACTTACCAAAACACCTTTCACTTGCCAGTCTGTGAACATTGTTTACATTTCGACCTGTATCCTGTACCACAAACTATGTTGGGGGGGGGGGGGGGGGGGGGGGATTTCAGGACCAAACGCTCGTTACAAGAAGCATAACAAGTCGAATTCGGCTACCCAGACCAAACTGATCCACATTGAACACCTCAATCACAGTTTTTTCTTAATCCAGCATAGCAGCATAATGGCGGAACCAGTACTGCATGTCATCCATAACAAGCTATTACAGTCCCGTTGTTAGCATAGGGCGTGGGTGCTTTATCAATCTGAAATCACGTTTGCAGTCGATCAGGACTTTCTGGAAGATCTTAATCAGTCCAGGGTCCTGCTATGATAAATAGTGCTTCCCCCCCTCCCTCCCCCCTCCAAGAATGTAATGGATGAGTGAATTGAGGAAGAACCTGCTGCATTAGCTGACTCGAGCATCAAGGCAGGCTGTCCGGTGTTCCTGTAAACGGCTGTTGGAAATGGCCCGCGACAACAAATGCTGGAGACGGGAGACTTCCCGTCAAGGCATAGGAACCTTTCGTTACATCTCTGCGACCAGACCCGCCGTCTCCAGTGTGAACTGATCACAAGACAGCCCTCGGTCAGGGAACAACCACGTTTGACGAGCTGCCTGTAAACACCGTGTTGTCCGCATTCCCTACATACTTCGGCCTGTCCAACATCAGCCTCACCGCCTACGATTTGATTTGATGTGAAGGTCGAGCTCCGGTGAACGTGTCTGCAGAGTGCTGATGATGCGCGTGGCGGTTCAGAGACCGGTGCGGTCCCAGACCGGGCACGGCAGTCTGAAATGTCTCCAAGCTGACACTAGCGCTTTCTCTGAAGACCAGCCTGCGAGCCACGTGTTCCAGGGAAGTCCCCTCCACGCCCACGCCCCAGCAAGCCGAGATGTGTAGCCACAGTACGCTCCATTGACGGACGAGAAGTTCAGCGGCTGCAACCGGGAGTTGGAGAAAGTAGCGCTGTTCAACACGCCGCAATGGATGGATTGTCTGGCCTGCGTACGCCAAAAAGAAAAAAAAAAACACAAAAGAACGAATGCGCTACTCTCGTGTTCCTACGTCTCATTCCCTGCCGTCTTTTAATCTCCATCATCGTGTTGAAATAAAAGAAGAAATGACAGCCCAGCAGCGTGCCGTCCTAACGTGCTGTTGTTCTTTTTGGAGTTCATTCAGCGTGAAGTGGGTTCCCCGTGTCTCTCCCTCCACACCCCCGCCCTTACCCGCTCCTTCCCCCGTCCGCCACACTGCATCACCACCACTACCAACCACGCGCGATGGTAGTTTTGGTGTGCCACGTTACCTTTGGTGTGGGAACCTGAATGAAACCCTTCAGTGGACTCCGTGTGGACGTAACACACTGCAGCAGAAGTTAAGGACGACTAAAGACTGAAATTTGCCACAATCATCTAATTTTGGGAAATGTGGTTTTTGTCTCCTGACGCATGTACAGCTAATAATACCGTCATCACAGGACTGCTTTCTCCTCACCAATGTTAAAAGTTGAATGCATGCAAAAAAATTGAGATTTTTTCCCCACGAAATTGTTACACACACACACACACACACTCGCACACACACACACCCGTAGTTTTTACTTTTGTTGAGGCCTGTATTTTCTAGCCTACATGTCCCTTTCAGTGCTTCCCCCAAATTTCCCTCTATATTATTTTCATTGATCTGACTTGGTTCATGACTAACTGAACAAATCTGACATGTAAAATGGGCTGGTCGTTTTGGATGGGATTTCTGTCGTCCACGGCATTACACATACGGTCTACTAGGCTTTGAACATGCACAAGACCTAGTCACTGTTTGCGTGCGTGTGTGTGTGTGCGCGCGCGCGCGCGTGTGTGTGTGTGTGTGTGTGCGCTTGTTTGGTTGCTTGTGTGTGTGTGTGTGTGTGTGTGTGTGTGTAGGCGGCAGGACTCAGTGATCTGGAGGAGCTGCCAGAGATGGACGATGACCACGGGCTGCTGTGTATGGAAACTTTCGACTTGGACCACGACGACACAGACACCATGCGACGACAAAAGTGAGCCCGCTGTCATCTCCCCTCTCTCTCTCTCTCTCTCTCTCTCTCTCTCTGAGGTGATAAAAGAAGATGGTTTCAGCCTGGTACGTCTTCAGATTCACTGTCGTTCGTGTAATTCCGCTGTAAAGCAAGGTGATCATTTCATTTTTCACTGTAAAACTTGTGATAATTTGAGGGAAAAAAAGGTTTATTGTTTGAAAAACACGTTGTATGAAAGAAAAAGTATTTGACTCTGTTTTTGTCACAAGATTATATTATTCTTAAGTCTGGCTAATATTTTTTGTTCGGAAGCTTAGAGTGTGACATACAAAACAATCATATCTGCTAAAAGTTCAATGGTTAGCTAGATTGTTTCCCCACACACACGCACGCACGCGCGTGCACGCTCTCTCTCTCTCTCTCTCTCTTTCTCTCTCTCTCTCTCTCTCTCTCTCTCTCTCTCTCTCTCTCTCTCTCTCTCAAATCATTGACACGAACACCAGAACTCTGGTAGGAGTTACAGAGATGTGAAAATATTGATTAGTTGCTTTGGATGGCCACTGGCCTGATCTCTGGATACGCCTTTTTTTTTTTTTAAAGATCATTTTGAACATTGTTTTTGTTTGCTGTTTGTATTTTTATTTGTTCGTTCATTTTAGGCTTCCTATTCATTACATACAACAACAAAAATTTTTTAAACCGCATCACCTATGGCATTTCGTGGAAGACATACGATGCGGATTTAGATGAGACCGCAGATCCAGGATCTTTCAGAAAGATTGATATGTACACGGGGAGAAACTACTTTATTCTGTACTAACCATTGCCTCCCCTTAGGCGAAGGTAGAGAGGACCCAGTCTTGCTCACGTTATCTACAAGATTATTACAAAGTTTCCACTGAATATGAACACTGTAAAACGACTGTTACAATAGGTAAGAATGTACAGATAAGATTTTTTTTCTCTGTGTGTGTGTGTGTGCGTGCGCGCGCCCGCGCCCGCGTGTGTGCGTGGGCTCTTTGTTTTGCTTTGCATGTTTTATTGAAAAACGTACCAGGAACACCTCCTTCAATTACTTCCCCTGGTGGATGAAAAAAATGGTTCCATTTTGGCGGAGGTCTGAACTCTCCCCTTCTGGTTCATGTCGTCACTCATTTATTTATTTAGCTGCAACCTGCATTGTGGCCTCGAGAATAACCAGGCATTGGGTCGCATTTAAAGACGAGTCCGCACGCAGTTACGTCTCTTTGATAAAACTGACCTGTGGCACTTATCTAATTCCTGTTGATTCCGGCGCATTTATATTCTGTACGTCTTTTCCACTCTGTCTTGAAACAAATTGATTGTACATGTGTGGAAGAAAAGTTTTCTTGCACACTTGTTCTAAGTGATTAGTCTTATTCCTGGAGGCGGTAATATAAATAAAAATCTTATTCAAGGTGTCTGTGTTTGTTTACCCCTCTCATCGGCCTTTCTATTTTCCCATTTAATGTTTGCTCTTTTCTCTCTTCCTTCCCCTGAGAGTGAGAATACCCATAATTTTATCAACCGGGTAGAGGACGCTCCTATGTATGGTGCAGTGAATAAAAGGATGCTCAGAAAAGATCTGCTTTCTGACCTGTAGCCGTATAAGACCATCTGTCTTGGTGGTGTTGAAGATCATGAGGATTTGACAGGACGGAGCTGCAACAGACACCGGATTAAAGAAAGAGAGAGAGAGATGGTGTATGTGTGTAAATACACACACACACCACACACACACACACACACACACATATATAAATATATATTTGTGTGTGTGTGTTCAAGCAAGTCTTTGTTACTTTAAGTGACTGTATGTTTTCCCTCTACGAACGCGTGGTTTTGTGTGTCTGCGTACGGTTAAAGGGGAGTTGTGGTTTGTCTTTTTTTTTTTAATCAAAAGCTTTTGTGTAGGCTCCAAACAGTTTGACACTTAATTTCATACTGCAGACTGCTGTTTCCCAGCAAATTCAGGAATACTGTTCTCTCTCTTTTCTGTCTACGTTGACGAGTGGTTGCATGAAATTTTAAGTACTGCATTGTGTCGTGGGTTGCCTCGTGATAAGCTTATCCTGTTAGAGGACGAACTCGCATTCAGCTGGCTGTGGTACAATTCCGGTTCCAATTCAAATACGACATTTTTGCTGTTCATATTAAGGTTTTGTTGTTTGGAAATCGAGTGTTGTGTTAAGTATGTTCCTCCCTCTCTCTCTTCTCTCTCTCGTGTTTTGAAGACGGACGTGTTTGTGCTGTGCTCCCGATCGGTGTGTTTTTTGGGGTTTTTCAGTGTAGTATTTCATAGTTTTTTGTATTCCGTCTGGTTTTGATTGAGTGACTCAAAGGTGCTGTGTTGGTGCTTCGATTCTTTTCGTGGAATCAACAATTAACATTTTAATTGAAATTTACAAAACTGTGAAGAATTTACATTGATAGGGTGTTCACACGTAACTCTACGCCTTTAAAAAAAAAAAAAAAAAAAAAAAAAAAAAAGGAAAGAAGAAAGCTCGGTTTGCACGTGTTTTTTTCTCAACAAAGCTCGTGTGCCACCTTCAAATCTCGGGCCCTGTAACACGGTGTTACTTGCAACCACGACATGAATGTGTAACGGATTCACGCCTTGTCCCATGTCCGAGTAAACGTGCTGTGAACTGTCCAACACGTCAGGGCCCTTTCCGTTCTGCCGTGTGTGTAGCCTCCCTGGAGACACCCCTGTTGGACACTGGAAGCAAACTAAGGCCACGTTAGACACTCGGCAGAAAACGTTTTCCTGCTCTGAGAAGGGCTCACTGCGTGGAGAAATGCCTTTGTTTATCGTTTACACAGCAATAACAGCCCCCCCCATCAGTTGTCTTTGAAAGAAATGACTTTGATTACAAGGACGATTATCTTTATCTTTCTTCATGGATTAGCGAACCGATACCACCTTCTTAGCCAAGTCGGTTTGCGCGTTTTCTTGGATGAAGTGAAACGATCACTATATCTTTTTACTTTACCGGCAAGGGGGGGGGAACTTTACTATCCCAAGGGCATTGACTGTGTAAAGTGGGGTAAAGAAGAGTGTGAAGCATTGAAAGACATTGTGAGTGAATTCTGTGTTCATGGTGATCTGGCTGCCTTTTAAAGAGTGCGTGCTGTCTTCCCCCTGCGTTTATAAATGGGAGGGTTTAAAGACATCCCATTGTCAGCCCCGGTTGACCTGTGCGGCAGTGAAAGTAGCCCTCCAGTGACCCCACTCCTGTACTCCTCGGTCTCTTCCTCGGGTGCCAGGAAAGCCAGACTTTGAGGATACAGAACTAGAGTTGGTGTTTCAAATTTTTTTGTTGAGTCGGCTTCTGACTCCAGTGAAATAACTTTAGCAAAAGCCACACATACACATCAGGAAAGTCACACTCATCAAGATGGTCACACAGATACAAAAACTTTTCTGTTGTAAAATGTTCTTCTAAAAGAAGCCCATATAAATCAACTCCAAAACGTTTCCCATTGAAAAACGTTATGTGGGACGTTACCCTTGCCCTTTAAAGCATGTTGCCCAAAACAGTGGCAAGTGACTTGATAATTTAAAATTACTGTGGTTTACCTTTCTTAATGATCTTTCGGATCATGAAAACAACATGCTGTCCAGACTTGAGGATTCAAAGTGTCTATCAAAAATGAAATGAAATGTCATTTAAATCGGAGTTTAGAGTTTTTACATTCTGCTGTCAAAGGGAAATCCACAGTGTAAGTCAAAGTTTGATTCAACAATGAATATGTTACTTAAAAAAAACCTTTCATTAAAATCCCCTTGGGCTCATTCGCCCGACCTGAAAAAATTAAAAAAATCTCACTCAACTACAAGTGTCTTCACACAGTGTGAAAAACCCCCTAAGTTGTTGTTCCAGGTTCTTCTTCATCCAATGAGGATAACTCTCAAAAAGGGGGTCCCTTTCAAGTTGACACACACCCACCCCCAACAACTCTTCACACAACTGTGATTAAAACCATTCCCGATTCTTTTTACACAAATCCCCTGAAAACTGTGGAGGACACACGTTTTAGTGGTCAGTCTACACTACCAGTTCCTGGCATCCTGTGGAAATTGTAAATGTAACAGTCGGAAATCGTTTTGATGTACTTGCTCGTCTCAGTCAGAATGAATTTACTTCTTGACCCCGATTCCAATAAACCTGTCTCCCCCAAACAAACTCTGTCACATCTGAACCATCTGCCTCTGAACGTTAGCTAAACAGGATCAAGAACCTTCTCAGTTGACAGAGGTGAAAGAAAAACTTTCTCCAGAGCGGGTTTTTAAAAGAATATTATTCCTTTGAATTGTTCTTCCTTGCTAATCGGGACTCTGTAATAAGGTACATTAATCCAAAGAGATGACACACTTTCGTGACCCGTTATTCAAATATGTGTTCCTGGTCTGACTTTAGTGCATCTTGTTCAGGGGTTTTCGTACTTTAGAAATCAGGACCAAGTGAAAAATTTAATTGTGCATGTGGGTGTAAATGATTGCCCGGCCGGACCATTGCAGCCAAAGATTGGCGTGAACTGATTGGTTTGTGTAAAACTCGTTTCCCCTTGCATATATTCCCTTCAGTTCTTTTTCTCCGGCCCGCGGTCGACACCAGCTAAATACGCCTTGTCCTTCAAATTTAGACATTTATATGCTACATTTTTCAAGTATGCTTGTGGACATGATTGACCATTTTGGGTCGTTTTGTGACTCAAAATGGTGCCCCCGTCAGGCCCTGTAAAAAGATGCTACCCACCCCATTTCAAAAGGGACAGTCTGTCTGGCACTAGGTTTCAAGACAGTTCTCCTAACCGGGCGTTCACAGTTGACGACCGGCAAACAACACGGCCCCCTTCAAAAGCCACACCATGCCCCCCACCAGTGATGGGCCCCTTGCCCGTACTGTACAGAGGAACGCTCTAGAAATGATGACCCTGCCTACAAACAGCTTCTCGCAATATGTGAACTCCAGAATTCAGGGTTCCCCATGCCCTTCAACAAGTGACTTCCCTCATTAATGCCCCAAAAACATCGCAAATCGTCATGAACCGCCAGAGTTAAATCCCCAGGTTCCACCGCCAGATCGTTTGGATAATCCTGTGCTGGGGCTTACAGTCAGACACTGAAGGGTTTGAAACTTCGGTCCCCCACAAGTATCCCCCCATCCCGACACTTTGTCCCCCCTCCATTCCTCTGCCCGAGTTACCGATTCCGACGCTCCTTACCCAGATTTCCCGCCCCTTATCCGTTCTCTATGCAGAGGGTTAAAGGGGATCTGGCTTTGGCCAAACACAGCCCCATTTCCCTTGGGTTCAAAAACTCTACCTGTCAATCCTCTGACACAGGAGAGTCATGCTGCCCCCGAAACTGGCCTTCATTTAACCCTCTGGGTTATTGTGCGCAGAGTTAATGACATTGGCATCACAGTTAGTGACGCAACGTGACAACAGAGGACTGCCGCCAACTGGTAGAATGGGGTGATGAGTTTTGATATATTGTATGGATGTTTTGTCTTTCTTGGTTTTTATTTGTGTGCGAAAGAAATTGTGTGTGTGTGTGTGTGGGTGTGTGTGTGTGTGTGTGTGTGTGTGTGTGTGTTGATTCAGTCGGTATATTTTCCCCATTATTCTAGTCAAAATGTTAGCATTTACGTCGTATGTGTTTGGATATGTGTTGTTGAATTATTGTAATAATCTTCCCTATTTTTCGGCCGTATGATTACTCGGACTTGGGACATTTGAAAGGACTGTTGTTGAAGGACGTTGATTTTTTGAACATTTACAATTCTCGCGTCTTCTTGAGGCATAGGTGTTTTGTGATTGCGCCCGTTCTTTGTACTGAGTTACCTGTTTGAACTTATTGCTCATTGAGGTTGTTGTTGTTGTTTTTTTTTTTTTGGGTTGGTTTTTTTTTTTCTTCTTTTTTTTTCCTAACTTCTTCTCTGTGTCATTACACTTGCAGAGGTGTGCTTTTTTTGTGTGTGTTTGCTTGTTTGTTTCTTTCTCTTTTTTTCCACATGTAATTTTTTACTTTTCTAATTGCCTGATATCCTGAAAAACTGTTTTTTGCTTTGCATTGTACACATATTGAGGTAAAGTGTTTTTTTTTTTTTTTTTTTTTTTTGTTTTTTTGTTTGTTTGTTGTTTTTTCCTTGTCAAATAATGGCAAATAATCCCAAGACCGAGAGTAGTAATGAATGGTTAACCAACTCAGGATTCAAAATTGGCTATCTAAATGCATGTCATGTGTTAAACAAATTATGTGTTTTTACCTTCTATTTTATCTAATGCTAACAATTGTTTTCATTGTTTTTTTTCTCTGAATCTCGTTATCAAATTTAGTCTCAGACGATTTGGGTAATGATTCCAGGTTACAATTTTTTTAGGAGAGACTCTACATCTAAGCTAGAAACAGGTCTTTGGGATATGTACATCACTCAATGAACTATAAACTGATCCATCTTTTTGATAAAATTAATATTGAATGCATCTGGATAGAGTTTCGTTTAAAAGGGACTAAACCGATATTAGTAGGCTTTTTTATAGAAACCTGTTGAACGCGTGGAATGGTTGATAGATTTCGAAGCAATGATGAAGTGTTTCAGATTATTAACGGATGTTGTATTGCTTGGGGGATTTTAAAACATTGTTTACTTAAACCTCATGATAATGGAAACGAATTTTTGAATCATATAACTTAACACAATGATAGACACGCCAACAAGAATAACGCTACAGTCTGAAACACTCATTGATCATTTATATGTAAACAATACAACAAATTTTACAAGAACTTCCGTACCCGGGTTTTTGGTCTCAGTGATCATTTTCCCGTATGCTTAACTTGGTCCAAAAAAGGCGTAAAAAATTTAGATGTAGCCAAAATGCATTTCTTTCCGTAGTTTATAAAACCTTTAATTCTGACGATTTTCTTCTGATTTATGTACAGCAGACTTTTATTAGTGTTTTTCAGGAGACTGATCCAGACAAAGCTCTCGAAGCTTGGTATAATAATATTTTTCCTATTTACGCAAACATGGGCCCAACTAAGATCAAAGTGTCAAACCCAATGGAAAACACCGTGGTTAATGATGAAATCAGTGCTGCTATTAAAATTCGTGAAAACTTGTTCAGTCAACAGGAAAAAAGGCAAAGTTTAAGAAACAGCGTAAACAAAGTTACAGCTATGAAAGGTTCTGCTCGTAAAAAACATTTTTGCGACCTTATTTCATCGAAAAAATTCAAAATCGTCTGGAAAGCCATTAATCATTATCTGGTAAATCGTCAAAACAACGCTCCATTTTCTTTAATTCTGTCTGCAGATAATCTCATAAAAACTTCTCTACCATGTCGAAAAGACTATTAAAAAATGATTGTACTAAATATAAATGAACTGTTGTTACTAAGGAAATTTTGTGTACTAACAATAGGGTCCAGACTTGATTTTCGTTTATCAGTGTACACGAGGTTGGAGGAGACTTAATTCATTGAGGAATCTAAGAGCCCGGGGGTTTGATAATTTAGATAGAAATTTTAAAAATTTCCGCACCTTTTATCTCTGATAGCCTTACTTTATTTTTTTAACCTTTGTATTCAGAAATGCTATTTTCCACAATTTTTTAAGAAGTAAAGTTTTGCCATTTTTTAAATTTTGGTGACCACAGGATCCTTCGACTACAGACCGATTTCCTTTTGTCAATTTGTCTAAACCTTTAGAAAAGCACCTTAAGCAAACCTTCAAAGGCAAATTTTGTTACACATAAATTATTTCATTCAAATCAAAGCGGTTTTGAGAAAATCATTCATGTCAGGCGGTTCTTACCCAAACTAGTAGAACAGTGGCATTTAAATATCAATGATGATCTTTCACAGGAACAATATTTGTGGACTTTGCTAAAGCCTTCGATGTTATTAACCATGATTTCCTCTTAAAAAAACTTACTTTGTATGGTTTAACTCTAAAGTTGTCAATTTCTTCTCATCTTTTCTATCAAACAGAAGGCAGATAGTTGTTCAAGATATGAAATCATCCACTTTCATGCCAGTCAATTTCGTGTGCTCAGGGTTCAGTCTTAGGACCATATTATTTACAATTTCATAAACGATCTCCCTCTTTACATTTCCTTTCTTGTGAACTTTTCGTGATGACACCCCTTACACAATAAAGGAAAAAATGCAGATGTAGTGTGCGCTGATTACAAAATGACGTTGACAGGCTCATAAAATGGACAGAACTCAATATTGGACTTAAACCTAAAAAATCTAAATTCTGTTAATATCTACAAGGGAAAAGCGACAAAATATCAAAGATAAACTTAAGGAATTAAGATACATGATTTAAGTTTAGATGAAGTAAGTTCTCACAAAATACTTGGTCTTATTATCGACAATAATTTATCCCGGTCGAATCAGCTTTCGACGTTATCAAAAGAATATCGAAAAAGTCTTTCAGCTTTTAAAAGAAACAAACATTTTTTGGATAACACATCGGAAATTATTTTTTCATGCTTATATTCAAGCGTTGTGGACTATGCTTCAACCTGTTGGGATTTTTGCTAGTAAAGCCTCCTTAAGGCATTTGAAAGTCTCTACAGACGCTCTTCAAACTTATACTTCTTAAATCTTGTCTCTGGAAATAAGTGATTATAAAGAACTAAACATCTTGCCTTTTGAATTTAAATGTATTTTCAACAAAGTGTCTTTATGTTTAAGATTTTTGATAACCTGGCACCATTTATCTTCGAGAGAAAATTTCCCGTACGAGAGTTTCGTAACAAAAGCACGATATTTATCCCTCGTCCAAGAACTGATCTCTTTATGACATCTTTTATCTATTCAGGAGGAAAATTTATGGAATGAAATCCCCGAATACATAAAAAAAAAAAATAGTTTATTATCTTTCAAAAAGCATTTCCACAGATATTTAATGGAAAAGTTATAAATGGTTGGTTTCTTTCGTTGAGACCCGAATTTAATGATTTCAATATTTACCTTCTCTTTTAACCCCCCCCCCCCTCTTCTCTCTCTCTCTCTTTTCTCTCTCTCTCTCTTCCCCCCTCTCTCTCTCTCTCTCTTTCTTTCTCTTATGTACCTTCTTGTTAATGTTAAATGCATGCCTTGCTTCTGCCTCCCGTTCCTTTCTCCCTCACTCTGTCTCTCACTGCTATTTTTTTGTTAACTCTCTCCCTCACTCTCTCTTCTCTCTCTCTCTCTCTCTCTCTCTCCTCTTCTCTCTCTTTTCTCTTTCTTATGCCCCCCCCACCATATCCCACCCTTCTGTCTGTGTTCATCTTGTTCATTAGGTTTGTTGCATTTGGTTTTTATTTATATTTAAGAATTTGTTTTGTTTTCTTTCTTTTCTTTTGGCCCCCGGGGGGCTGGATGTAAAAAGCAGTTATGCTTACTCCACTACCCTCTGAAAATAAATTTTCGTTGTTCGTTCGTTTTCTCTTCTCTTCTCTCTCTCTGTCTTGTCTCTCTCTCTTGTGGTAGTTATTTTCAAATTTGGGTGTTGACGGCGTGTGTGTGTGTGTTGTTTGAGCGTGGGGGGAGAACTTAAAAAATAACCTATTCTTGGTTTTTCAGAACCCACAGACATTGGGCGACGCCCTCAAAACACAAACAGACTGCAAGAACGGACCACTTGCAAGAAAAGAAGGTAACACAAATCCAGTGATTTAGTCATCTTTGTCTTCTGCTTGGTCTGTGAAGTGCAGAAGAAAAAAACGGAAAAAAATAATCTTTAAAAAAAAAGCAAATTCCCGAATCTATTTTTGCATTCAGTTTAAAAAATGATCAATGAAACTTGAAAAAAAAGGAAAGAGAAAGTCGATGAAGGTTTTGGATTGACAAGTGCTGTCTGACATGACACATGCTGGCCTATCTAAGCTCGTTTACACCGAACTTTCAGTGCTGGTCAAGACATATGAGCGACATTCGCACAGATTATATATTCATGAAAGTGGATGAGACTCGACTCTGTGGTCCAGTTCACCATTTCAATTTCAGTCCACAGAACACACCACAGTTCTACATAATTGCCGCCCCGGGGCTAAACGTCCATGCGACAGTGGTTTTGGTGAGGTTTGAGCCCCAAAATTTTGTAGGTCTTCGAACCTTTGGCGCTGCCCCACAGCATGTAGCCCTCGGCAATGATGACAGCCAGCACTGGTTCACTGTGTTCAGTATACGATCGAATGTCTGTCAACAAACTCTGGCGTGCGTATTCGATATTTTTGGTGCACTTTCCGAATGTTTTTCCCCATATTTTGTCACTCTTAAACGCAGTTCGTTCTCGTGGAGCTCAGGCTGCCATTTAAAAAATAAAACAAAAGGTTATCCTTTACATTGCTTTGCTTACCTTTTCAAAAGACACATGCTTTGCTTACCTTTTCAAAGACACATGGGGTGTGGGAAGAGATATGAAAGAAGTTTATCCTTTTTTCTTGTTGAGTAGATTTCTGGGTCTTGGTAAGGTCAAAATATGTATTGTGTGCCCGGATTTACAGGACATCAGGCACTCCAGACTGTATGAAGACGTTGGCAACCTTCTGCTCTTTTGCCATTCTGCAACGAAGATTTTCTGTCACTGGGTTACTGTTGTGAAGTATGCGAGTCGAGACCACCGAATCCTGGGTGGGAAGAGCGATTTATGAAAGATTGAACTGGCTAAAAACAACGCCTTGTATTTGTGCGTGGTGGGGAAGGAGGTTGGTGTGATCTCTGACTGTCCGAAGCGTCGGTCGTGTTGCCCCCCAGAACACCAAACCCAGATTGGGCTGCAGTAGTGCGGCTTCCTCTGGTGGAGTGCCTAATGACAGCTTGATGTTTTATTGGGTTCCTGTGGACAATGTCGAAGGACAACAACGATCGGCTCTTGACAACATGAGGCTGTGGGTTTTTTTGAGAGGATCCAAAGGGACGACCAGCAAGTTTGATCCATGTGTAAATTTGGCATCAGCTCCGTCATGTCCATGAAAACATCTTTCTTCCCAAACCTTTCCTTGCTTCTCCAGTAGCTTAGTCATTGTCCTGTAATCCTTAAACATTTTGACCTCTTGGCTCAGGAAATGTGGTGTAGCGTATGTGGACTAGTTCGCCCGCAGTGACACCTCCTTGATTAACCTGATTGTTTGAAGTCGCAGAGGCCATGTAGGATCGCAGCTGCCCTCTTCGCGCCCTCATACCCTGCTAACCTTTTATATTTTTTCCAATACATAGAACTTACTTATTTCTCCTACTACCTATCATGCCTTTAGCGTTTTGGACGGCAGCAACGTTCCCCCATATTGTCCTGATCTTAGCTTTCTTCTGGCCGGTGCCCATGGTGAGTTGCATAGCCTTCAGTTCTCCCTTTACAGTTCGTTGCCAGGTGTTCTTGCAGAGCCTTCAGTTCTCCCTTTACAGTTCGTTGCCAGGTGTTCTTGCATAGCCTTCAGTTCTCCCTTTACAGTTCGTTGCCAGGTGTTCTTGCAGAGCCTTCAGTTCTCCCTTTACAGTTCGTTGCCAGGTGTTCTTGCAGAGCCTTCAGTTCTCCCTTTACAGTTCGTTGCCAGGTGTTCTTGCAGAGCCTTCAGTTCTCTCCCTTTACAGTTCGTTGCCAGGTGTTCTTGCAGAGCCTTCAGTTCTCTCCCTTTACAGTTCGTTGCCAGGTGTTCTTGCATAGCCTTCAGTTCTCCCCTTTACAGTTCGTTGCCAGGTGTTCTTGCAGAGCCTTCAGTTCTCCCTTTACAGTTCGTTGCCTGGTGTTCTTGCATAGCCTTCAGTTCTCTCCCTTTACAGTTCGTTGCCAGGTGTTCTTGCAGAGCCTTCAGTTCTCTCCCTTTACAGTTCGTTGCCAGGTGTTCTTGCATAGCCTTCAGTTCTCCCCCTTTACAGTTCGTTGCCAGGTGTTCTTGCAGAGCCTTCAGTTCTCCCTTTACAGTTCGTTGCCAGGTGTTCTTGCATAGCCTTCAGTTCTCTCCCTTTACAGTTCGTTGCCAGGTGTTCTTGCAGAGCCTTCAGTTCTCCCCCTTTACAGTTCGTTGCCAGGTGTTCTTGCAGAGCCTTCAGTTCTCTCCCTTTACAGTTCGTTGCCAGGTGTTCTTGCAGAGCCTTCAGTTCTCCCTTTACAGTTCGTTGCCAGGTGTTCTTGCAGAGCCTTCAGTTCTCCCCCTTTACAGTTCGTTGCCAGGTGTTCTTGCAGAGCCTTCAGTTCTCCCTTTACAGTTCGTTGCCAGGTGTTCTTGCAGAGCCTTCAGTTCTCTCCCTTTACAGTTCGTTGCCAGGTGTTCTTGCAGAGCCTTCAGTTCTCCCTTTACAGTTCGTTGCCAGGTGTTCTTGCATAGCCTTCAGTTCTCTCCCTTTACAGTTCGTTGCCAGGTGTTCTTGCAGAGCCTTCAGTTCTCCCCCTTTACAGTTCGTTGCCAGGTGTTCTTGCAGAGCCTTCAGTTCTCCCTTTACAGTTCGTTGCCAGGTGTTCTTGCAGAGCCTTCAGTTCTCCCTTTACAGTTCGTTGCCAGGTGTTCTTGCAGAGCCTTCAGTTCTCCCTTTACAGTTCGTTGCCAGGTGTTCTTGCAAAGCCTTCAGTTCTCCCTTTACAGTTCGTTGCCAGGTGTTCTTGCAGAGCCTTCAGTTCTCCCTTTACAGTTCGTTGCCAGGTGTTCTTGCATAGCCTTCAGTTCTCTCCCTTTACAGTTCGTTGCCAGGTGTTCTTGCAGAGCCTTCAGTTCTCCCTTTACAGTTCGTTGCCAGGTGTTCTTGCAGAGCCTTCAGTTCTCCCTTTACAGTTCGTTGCCAGGTGTTCTTGCAGAGCCTTCAGTTCTCCTTTACAGTTCGTTGCCAGGTGTTCTTGCATAGCCTTCAGTTCTCCCTTTACAGTTCGTTGCCAGGTGTTCTTGCAGAGCCTTCAGTTCTCTCCCTTTAAGTTCGTTGCCAGGTGTTCTTGGGTCGTCCTCTCATGCGTTTTGCCACTGGTGTCCAGTGAGCGGCAGTTCGGGAGATGTACTGCTCTTTCGGGGGATGACGTGTCCAGCCTCACCTCCACCGGCAGCTCATAATGATGGTGATCATGTTCTCTTGCTTGCATTGGATTAGTAGTTGTTGGTTGCTGGTGGTGCTAGGCCAGAATATTGGCGCTATTTTTTTTCCATTTATTTTATTTGTTTATTCCTTTTTTTCTTTTGAGATTCTTCGTGTGGAAAATTGAACACTTTGAAGACTGTCCTTCTCCAGCGGTCTAAGCCGTGCAGCAGAATGGAGAAGGCACAGCTCTGCTATGGTCTGGGCATGGTGCTGGTGCAAAATGCATTCAGGGGCTAGAGAATGACAGGAGTGCCAGACCGCCAAACCAATGGAGCAAATAAATAACGACAGAAAGAAAGCAACGCGTTTCAACCCCGAGGACTTCTACAGGCCAGACAAATGTAACGATCAAAGATGAAGAACAAAGTGATTTTCACGGCATAGACGGCGTCCTCCTGCTAGGGCATGGGAACCGCGACAAGAGTCATTTCTCTGATCACTTTGACTTCAAAGGTCCGTAGGTGGGGGGGGGGGGGGGGGGGGGGATTGCAATCTAGAAACTAAAAATGAAATAAAGTAGAATAAAAAAAGAAAAAAAGAACGAACGAAAGAAGCTGAAGGGAATCGCCTATCTGATATGTGGACGGAGCGGTCTGCCGCTGGCAGGGCCTACTGCTGGCTGACACCGAGGTTGTTTGTGTGCAGCCACACTGGGCTGAAGGCCGGTGGTCGACACAGCTGCTCTCACAGACCTAGCCCGCACTGCAAGAAACGATTGGAAGGGTAAGTCTGTCGTCCACCCCACGTCTGATGCTGCTACTTCTGTGTATCGCTTTATATTTCGGTCTGTCCCTTTGCGTCTTTGCCTCCGGCAACCTCTCCTTCCCTCAGTCTCTGTCGTCTGTCTGTTAGTCTGTCTGTGGTTGCGTGCACATGCACACATCAGTACACAAATACGTGTGTCCAAGAACTTGCTTAATTAAGACTGAGAATATGACTTTCATACTCTTCAGATCCAAGCACATACACGTGGTCACATGCACATTTACAAACGATTGCATATGCACACATGTAACATCGAAACATTATACACACGCTTACTCCCTACTCGCAAGGAAGGAAGTGCACTTCTTACGTACATACATGCTTGCGGGCACATGTACACAGCCTAAAACAAAAAACAAACAAACAACACGGCCTAAAGCACATAGATGTGTATGCAGATCTGTTCCCTGTTTCAAAAGTCAGAAATGTTAGCACTGGAACTGAGAAACTGAATGATTATTTATCAGAATTATTTTCTATAAAATAGGCTGCTTACCCCTCGTACCCCCCCAAAAAGGTCTTTACAAACTAAATAACAGTTAAGTTGTTTTTTTTTTTCACTTGATCGCAGGCTCTATGAAAAACTCCCAACGCAAGGAAGTAAGGATACGAACCCATGTCAGTTGAACATTGATCACTATGACAACAGTTCTGAATGCTCCGAGTTTGATGGGTAAGACCAGTGTGTGTGTGTGTGTGTGTGTGTGTGTGTGTGTGTGTGTGAGCGTACGTGCGTCTCTTTCGCTCTCTCTGTCTGTCTGTCTGTCTGTCTCTCTCTCTCTCGCACGCACACACACACACACACACACACACACACACACACACACACACACACACACACACACAACCATCCTTATATTTCATAGGAACAACCAGTCAGTCTCTGAGTACGCTTTTTTATATTTGTATATTTCAATAACATGACAGGCACAATTCACACGCAAATTATATTCCCTTGATTTCTTTTCAAAGTTACTTCTGTTGGTTACATCGGTAATTCGACGTAACAGTATGTCAGTGTGATTTCATTTGAGATTGATATGGAAATCTTGTTCAATTTTAGTTTAATGACAATTTGATTCATATGTATAAGCCTACAAAAAAAAAGATAATACCAGTTGTCATTGACTATACCAGTCGGTATAAAGGTGTAGAAACGGTGCTAAATCGGCTTTCCAGGTGTTGATTCCAGGTAACTCAGAAGGCCAAGTTACGTTTTATTGAGGCGCATCGAAAACAGACTCAAGTGCTATCAACCTGTTTTGATTAGATCTTTTTCAGACTTGAATATATCTGCATACATCTCTCTTTTTCTCTCTGTCGGAGTATCTTCACACACACACACACACACACACACACACACACACACACACACACACACACACAATCAGAAAGAGAGAGAGACTAAGCAGTCAATCCTTACACCTATCCCCGCCACACGCAATTCCGTCAAACGTCTCAGACATTCTCAGCCTCTCTGACCCGCCCTCGGGGTGCTCCTTGCCCCCACAGCTACCTCCTGTACTACCAGCAAATCGCCCGGCGCTGAAGAAGAAGCTGGGCACGTCCCACGACGCCAACTCCGTGGCCGCCATCGTGTCCGACATGTGGTCCAAGCTGCCCAGGGACGACCGCAACACCATGGTGACCTTGGCGGCCCTGGAGAACCAGGACTCCAACTCCTCGTGCGGCAGCAGTCTGTCCCAGGACCTGGAGGAGCTCAACGTCACGCCCATTCACGACAAGCAGCTCGCCTGCTGAACGCGGAGAGCCCACCGATGGGGCGGGCTGAGAGGTGTGTGGGTGGGAGGAAGGGGCAGAAGGGGAGAGTTCAGGGATGGTGCGACTGCTCAGTTTTGTTAGGCTTTAACCGATACTTGGATGTGGTAAAAGCCAAAAAAGAAAAGGAAAAAAAAAAAAGGGGGGGGTACACCAACCGACCAAACGAGCACAAAAGAAAAAAATTACATTGAGAGAGATTCGTCAGAAAGGTGATGGAGAATAGGACCTTGGTGTACAAACCCAAATTAATCGAGGTTAGGAAAACGGACGGGGGAGGAAGGTGGGGCTGTTAGTAAACTCGCTACAAAACAGGATGAATGAAACCTTGGCACTGATTTGAATGGATAAACTCTGCTACAAACAGATGGAATGGAAACCTTGGCACTGATTTGAATGGATAAACTCTGCTACAAAACAGGATGGAATGGAAACCTGGCACTGATTTGAATGGTTAAACTCTGCTACAAAACAGGATGGAATGGAAACCTTGGCACTGATTGAATGGAAAACTCTGCTACAAAACAGGATGAATGGAAACCTTGGCACTGATTTGAATGGATAAACTCTGCTACAAAACAGGATGGAATGGAAACCTTGGCACTGATTTGAATGGATAAACTCTGCTACAAAACAGGATGGAATGGAAACCTTGGCACTGATTTGAATGGATAAACTCTGCTACAAAACAGGATGGAATGGAAACCTTGGCACTGATTTGAATGGATAAACTCTGCTACAAAACAGGATGGAATGGAAACCTTGGCACTGATTTGAATGGATAAAACTTGCTACAAAACAGGATGGAATGGAAACCTTGGCACTGATTTGAATGGATAAACTCTGCTACAAACAGGATGGAATGGAAACCTTGGCACTGATTTGAATGGATAACTCTGCTACAAAACAGGATGGAATGGAAACCTTGGCACTGATTTGAATGGATAAACTCTGCTACAAAACAGGATGGAATGGAAACCTTGGCACTGATTTGAATGGATAAACTCTGCTACAAACAGGATGGAATGGAAACCTTGGCACTGATTTGAATGGATAAACTCTGCACAAAACAGGATGAATGGAAACCTAGCACTGATTTGAATGGATAAACTCTGCTACAAAACAGGATGGAATGAAACCTTGGCACTGATTTGAATGATAAACTCTGCTACAAAACAGGATGGAATGGAAACCTAGCACTGATTTAAAATGGATAAACTCTGCTACAAAACAGGATGGAAATGGAAACCTTGGCACTGATTTGAATGGATAAACTCTGCTACAAAACAGGATGGAATGGAAACCTTGGCACTGATTTGAATGGATAAACTCGCTACAAAACAGATGGAATGAAACCTTAGCACTGATTGAATGGATAAACTCTGCTACAAAACAGGATGAATGGAAACCCTGGCACTGATTTGAATGGATAAACTCTGCTACAAAACAGGATGGAATGGAAACCTTAGCACTGATTTGAATGGATAAACTCTGCTACAAAACAGGATGGAATGGAAACCTTAGCACTGATTTGAATGGATAAACTCTGCTACAAAACAGGATGGAATGGAAACCTTAGCACTGATTTAATGGATAAACCCTGCTACAAAACAGGATGGAATGGAAACCTTAGCACTGATTTGAATGGATAAACTCTGCTACAAAACAGGATGGAATGGAAACCTTGGCACTGATTTGAATGGTTAAACTCTGCTACCAAACAGGATGGAATGGAAACCTTAGCACTGATTTGAATGGTTAAACTCAGCTACAAAACAGGATGGATGGAAACCTTGGCATGATTTGAATGGATAAACTCTGCTACAAAACAGGATGGAATGGAAACCTTAGCACTGATTTGAATGGATAAACTCTGCTACAAAACAGGAGGAATGGAAACCTTAGCACTGATTTGAATGGTTAAACTCTGCTACAAAACAGGATGGAATGGAAACCTTAGCACTGATTTGAATGTTAAACTCTGCTACAAAACAGGATGGAATGGAAACCTTGGCACTGATTTGAATGGTTAAACTCTGCTACAAAACAGATGGAATGGAAACCTTAGCACTGATTGAATGGTTAAACTCTGCTACAAAACAGATGGAATGGAAACCTTGGCACTGATTTGAATGGATAAACTCTGCTACAAAACAGATGGAATGGAAACCTTAGCACGATTTGAATGGATAAACTCTGCTACAAAACAGATGGAATGGAAACCTTGGCACTGATTTGAATGGATAAACTCTGCTACAAAACAGGATGGAATGGAAACCTTAGCACTGATTTGAATGGATAAACTCTGCTACAAAACAGGATGGAATGGAAACCTTAGCACTGATTTGAATGGTTAACAGAACATTGTTAAAAATGGAATTCGTCTAGCGCGAAAACGCAAGAAGATAATTGCAGGATTTAGAACTTTGGTGACAGATATACAAGTCTGGTACAGGGACACAGATTGCGATACTACGATACAAAATATAAGGCAAGCTGATGAAGTTTAATGTAAAGTACGATGGACTGCATTAATGCAGAACAAGATATGATTGGAAAATACCTTTTATAGTAAGCATGTGAGTTTGATCATTTTGTAAAGAATATGAAAGGTTACAGGCTAAGACAAAGGATTATGATGTGATTTTTTTTTCGCTCTGGGTACAAGAGGGGTTCCGAACTGGTGAATACAAAAATTTTGCTATTTAAGATGATCAGAACCTCTTGCATGCTACGGAGACAAGCCATTCTCAAAATGATGACGCAAGAAATTTTTTGAGTATTACTTTCACTGCGCGCATCTCATCGCGTGTCGTAACATTTTTTCGAGTATTACTTTCACTGCGCTGCATCTCATCATCGCGTGTCGTAACTTTTGAATAGAATACCTGTTTCACTGATCCGAAGAAAGTAAAAATGGGTCAAATGGATGCCGCTCAGTATTTCTGTCCGACAATCTCCCACAGAATAGGAACTCTCCGTCATTCTAGTCATGCAAGGAGAATGTGGAAATGAAATATGAGCAGCGCGAAAGGAAAGGAACACTGTTCAAAGAAAATGTCATTCCAGCAGTTTCGAACGGAGCAAGCCTACTGGGTGAAATAGGCATGCCTCACGGCTTTGGCCACTAGCAAAAACAAGTAGGATGCGTGTGAAACATGGCGGACTGAACGAGATGACTGGACCATTGGGACACTGTGAAGGCCTTCGTTGCAAGGGACGTGCTAATGAAACTTATTTGTAGTCCCACGCCTGTGTCCTTTTTTGCCAGCACATTCAGTATCTGACTGCAGTTCGAGCAAGAGCATGTTTTTACCAATTTTCCGATGGAAAGCAACAACGTTGTCAGCAGATAACAATGCAGGAGAGCGCTACAGGGTATGTGTGTGTGTGTGTGCGTGCGCTTGTATATGTATGTGGACGCATGCGTGTCTGTGCATATGTGTATGTTTGTTAGTGCGCGCGCGCACGTGTGTGTGTATGTGTGTGCGCGCGCGCGCATATGTGTGTGTGTGTGTGTGAGGGAGAGAAAATTTGTATACCGCGATACTACTGAAAACACTTGAGAAAACTACTGAAACGAACAGCAGCTAACACTGATTTTGTCTAAGTGAGGACGGCAGTGCTGATGAAAAGATAAACTTTGCACTGTTTTGTTTCGAACGGGCAATTCGATGTCGATCGAAAGACTGTCAACGGGCAATTCGATGTCGATCAAAAGACTGTCAACGGGCAATTCGATGTCGATCAAAAGACTGTCAACGGGCAATTCGATGTCGATCAAAAGACTGTCAACGGGCAATTCGGTGTCGATCAAAAGACTGTCAACGGGCAATTCGGTGTCGATCGAAAGACTGTCAACGGGCAATTCGATGTCGATCAAAAGACTGTCAACGGGCAATTCGATGTCGATCGATTGACTGTCAACGGGCAATTCGATGTCGATCAAAAGACTGTCAACGGGCAATTCGATGTCGATCGAAAGACTGTCAACGGGCAATTCGATGTCGATCAAAAGACTGTCAACGGGCAATTCGGTGTCGATCGAAAGACTGTCAACGGGCAATTCGATGTCGATCAAAAGACTGTCAACGGGCAATTCGATGTCGATCAAAAGACTGTCAACAGGCAGTTCGATGTCGATCGAAAGACTGTCAACGGGCAATTCGATGTCGATCGAAAGACTGTCAACGGGCAATTCGATGTCGATCAAAAGACTGTAAACGGGCAATTCGATGTCGATCAAAAGACTGTAGGCCTGATGTCAGGTGACTAAGACAACTTAAGGACAAACAGTGGCCAGTCTTCGTGCAAGTGGACACTTCCACAGCGAACACTTCTGCATGATCCCGACGGGAGGTGACACAGACGGTTTATAACATAGGCCTGTCTGTGTTTGTAAATGGAAAATCAAAGTAACCGATGTGTGAGTTGCTGTGTGGTAAGGTGCGCCACGGGAAGACCAGTGTCTGCCTGTGTTTCTACGAACTGGCGATCAAAGGACGATCACTGGACCGTTCGAACAACGTGAGGTAACAGACATTTGAAGGACAAACACCGCCTCATTGACTTACGCTGGTCTGGGCCATCACAGGAAGTGTGTTTGGATGTGGGCCTGTTCTAATGATAGTGGAGACATTTTGCGCCTCTGATCTGTCTTGATCGATGTCGGAAATGGACCACTGACTGGCAGATATTTTGGTCACCGACTTGTCTTAGTGTGAAACGGGCCCATGAGAAAAGAACGTAGGAACATCGACCCAAGACAGTTTCATTTGGAAGCATCTCATTACTCCCCCGGCTCGTTACTCCCCCGCTCGTTACTCCCCCGGCTCGTTACTCCCCCGGCTCGCCTAACCCTAACCCTAACCCTATCCCTAACCCTAACCCTAACCCTATCCCTAACCCTATCCCTAACCCTATCCCTAACCCTAACCCTAACCCTAACCCTAACCCTATCCCTAACCCTATCCCTATCCCTAACCCTAACCCTATCCCTAACCCTATCCCTAACCCTAACCCTAACCCTATCCCTAACCCTAACCCTAACCCTAACTCTAACCCTATCCCTAACCCTAATCCTAACCCTAACCCTAACCCTAACCGGGGGAGTAAAGAGCCGGGGGAGTAACGAGCCGGGGGAGTAATGAGCTGATCCGGTTTCATTTTACCTGTTAAGATTATTTGTTATGATTGTTACACTGGTTTTGCTGTTATGAGATCGCAATTTGTTGTTTTATTTTTGTTGATTATGTGCTGTGATTTGAAAACATGCTGTTAACTTTTGTTGATTATGAATTCCGAGTACATTGTTGATGAACTGCTCTAGATTTGCTTCTCCTTTCCTTTCAAATTTACGGTTATTTTTGACAGGTAGAAACTACCGAAATTAGCGTACAACAATTTGAGCTGACGCAACTAACACAATTTCACTAGTGGAGGAGGATAGTCTTCACACACGCACACGCACACACACACATTGTTCTTCTCGTTTAATCGTATGTACACAAGAAACATCACGGGTGTTTTGTAAAACTGGATACATTTTTAGAGCATTGACTAGAGCCTTGTAACGCACAGATTGTCATACTCAGCACTGAGGAGAACATTAGTAATTCATTTATAAACATCGTTCGATGAATGGTTGTTTCCATAAAGACTAATAATATTTTTTGTATAGATACTGAAATTTAACTAAATATATCCACAACTGAATATTTTGTAGCAGTTAAATCATTGTAAGGCCAACATCATAGATTACTATCTACTTCACGTAGATCATTAATTAATATTTTGTTTGTTGGTTGCTTGATTTATCGGCCTTGTTATCGTGATGATGACTGATGTGATTGTTGAATTGTTTCTCTCCTGGTTGAAAGTTATCTTCCAATGAAAGTGAAAGTTAAAGCGATTGCTTCTGTCCTATGTTCGGTGATCTTTTTTTTTTGTTTTTGTTTCCTTTCAATGTGAATATTACACTCTAAGGTTCCCATGTTACTGTTGAGCAATCACATTATTTTGACGTTGGACAGTTTCTGATCCACGAAACAGTACTATCATATGTTGGTGTACATAAAAACTGCTTTTACATCTATTGGATTTTGTCTTGTTAAAGATATATGTTCACACAAGGCCATATTTTCACTCTCACTGAGTTTGCAGTTGTGAAAATGCGTTAAAGTGTGGGCTGAATATTTGTTACTTCTTGAATATAATTGCCGACGCTAATAGAACTTTGTTCAGCTGATGTTAGGTGTTATTATTTTTTTGCAGCATAAATACGCAAAATAGAATCTCATTCTTGTTTTCCCGCAGCAACGTTGAATACTCGTGCGGACAGAAGTTATCTTCTTGTTTTGTCACGTTGTCGTTATTCCGTTACGAATAATATATTCCTGTTGGAGCTCGTGATTGTTGTGTTCTGTGGTTTACGTAATTATTGTCACGGATTTTGCTGTCAGTGAAAGACTGTGTTCTTTATTTTTGTTTTTCCAGTTTGTTGAATGAATTTAGGATCGCAATCCTCAATCAATGCTTTGTGTTCTATTGCATTGTTGCGATGATGTCCTTGGTTCAACGAACACTTGCATATGACGATATCATGTCCTGTTACTACGTTTGCAAGTTCAGATTAACATACCTTATTACTATGCAGCTATTTTGATCTGTTGATTTGCGTTCCTGGTTGAGTTTTGTTGGAAAACTGTACATGAAAATACGGTTTAGTAGCTAACTGTTGGAAACCAATCATATAGGGGTGTAGGATACGATTGTTATATTGATCTGTTGACATTTCACGTTTTTTCAGTTCACGTGAAGAGTTCAGACAATGTTACCATGCTATTGCATCGGAAATAAGCGTTACTGTATGTTTGGTTCAGATCATGCTAATTCCTTATAACCATGGGCGTTACAAAAAAAAAAAAGTTGTATTTCAAGTTGGCAAATTATAAATTGTTAAGTTACTGTGTTTACTTAAATTGACCGTTGACGTTGCATTCAATTGTAGTTAAACCATCTGTTACATTTTGAGATTTGATATTTGTCCATTTGTAGAAAACAGTCATACATGTATGTTTTGTCTTGATCAGTGACTTGCCTTTAGAAAAATTATTGTAAATGAATTATGAGAACCTTACTAAACGGTTTAGTATATATTGTGTAGTGTTTGACGTGATTCACCATGAATTTCAATGTCTGGTTGTCAAAAGATTGTCTTCCTACTGCCAATGAAATTTAGATCAGGATAATGAAATATTAAGGAGAGAGTACTTGTTAATCGTAACATCTTTGTTGATTAGAAAATCTAAAGGGGGAAATACCTTGGACATTGTGAATTACTGCCAATGTTCGTGTTTTGGTTATCACAAGATTGTATTTAAATTGACAATGAAATTTAGACCAGGGTAATGAAATGTTAAGAAGACAGATTGCTTGTTGATAATAAAATCTAAAGAAAAAAAAGAATATAACAAGAGACGTCGAGACAAATGGCCCAAAATAACTTTAATTTTGTTTTGAATGCACAGACAATGTTTACAATAGATTAAGTTATCTGTTACACATCATTACTCATTTACTTTTAAAAGCACATAAATATGGGAGTTTTCAAGTTAATGTCTTAGTCGGTTAGACGAGCTAAATATGGATCTATGACATCGCTTGGAAAATTTGTTCTCAGCTCAGGTAAACAGAATTTTGAATGAGAAATCAAATTAATAATATTCAAGCTCAGAATGTGAAATCACAGGAATTAATGAAGGCCTAAAACAGGAAATTAGGAGTAAAAAACAAACGTACAACAAGAACGGTAAAACCCTGAAGTTTTGTTGTTATAGCCCAGACGATTTAACTAGTCAAGAAACGACCAAGTACTTTTAAAAACCAACTCAAAATTGAATAAAGGAGACAGCAATAAAACAAGCGATTAGACAAAAACGTAAATACACATAACTCAGCACACAAACACTGCAACAAAATCACACATAGAGTGGTAGGATGGGATAAACTGAACACAAAAATGAAATGGAAACAAAATGAAACAAAAGGAAATGAAATAAAAGACCCTAAGGCGAATGTTGAACCGAATAATGACACAAATAAAGAAGCCCATAATGTGAAGAAAAAATGGTGGCCAACTGATATTGTTTATCGCCAACGGAATAAACTAACGTGCTAGTAAGCAAGAAAGTAAGGCAAATAAACAGCTGTTTTGTGAAGATTTCAGGGATTTATCTTCAGCGGAGGTTACCAATGTGGTATTGGTATAAAACCGTCCTTTCAATAGCTTTCAAGACGTAAACAGTAAATATGCAAATACATACTTTTACTAATAACAGACGTAAACGGAACTTGAGAACCTACTTATTCATGTTTGCAATAGTATAGCAGTCCAGAAATAAAAGAGAGGATTATTGTTGTTATTGTGCGATAGAAATGAATTTTGTTTGTTACCGATAATTACATTTTTCTCTGAAAGGAATACGGCATTAAATGTTTATTCATTTAGCTGTAAAATTCATCGACATTATTTCGAAAAGGAAATTCTCAGATCTGATTTCACGATCATCGTCAATTCACCAGCTGAAAGACGAAGTATGAAAGAACAACAACACAAAACGAAGGGGGGGAAAGAAGGAAAATTTCCTTTCTTACAAAAGTTGAATTCAGTTTCTTTTTACGTTTGACCATTCATCACCAAATAGCACGTTTATCCATGTATAAGTAAATCATGCGTGAAATTACCTACGCAACATGTAAGTGAATAAATGTGAACTCTGATTACGTCAGTTTATGAACAGAATGTGGAGCGAACGTCGCATATCAGTCCTAACATAAATGAAAAGGCAGATTTACGCTTTCATTGGTAGGGAGGGGGATAGCAAGAACCCCTCCCTCTCCAGTTCAAGCTCCCTGTTTCTGTATGGGCCTAAAAATCTGTCCTCACCGAATTTACACCGATACAATGAGGATAAATAAGTTGAAAAAGGGAAAAATTAAGAAGACAAAATTATTCCGAAAATCAACATGACATGATTTTCGGCATGATAATATTTGAATTAAGTTTGGAAATTATACCTTTTCTTACAGTACGAAATACATTGAGCAGAATGTAAACAGGGAAGTTTCATGCAGTGAAACGTATTTGACGTTTGTTGTAGTTGTTCAATCACACAGTAAACTTTGTATTGAATTTTGTTTTTCATGTTATGGTGGTGACCCGCAATACAAATGCGAAGTGCTGTTATTTCAAAAGACAATGTATGCAAATACTGGTTGCTGTGTGAATTCAGTTGTTTAACTGAGACACGTCACGCAGACATGTTAAAAGTTGAATTAGTACCATAACTGTTTACCATTGTTATGCTGTTAACCGACCTTTTAAATATATGTTGTTATTCCGTTGCCACAGATTATGCACTATATGTTGAATCTGATTTGTTAAAAAAAAAGAAGATAGAGTGACGTGGATGGCGATCATGTTTCGGCTTTTTTGCTTGTTGAGTGTGATCTTTTCAGTGCATTACGAGCACGGTTTTTCCTCATTAAACAGTTGATACAGTTTGAGATATTGTAAAGTATTGTATTTCTCTCTTCCTTTCTGAAATATTTTCGTATGCATTGACGTCGGGTGTTACGCATGCGTTTAAAAAAACCTTGAGGTATAGAGGGACACTTACAGAGAGACAGAGACCGAGAGTATACACGAACTAACATTTGCAAATGGCAACCAGTGTTTTCTAAATAACTCTTTTCTGTGTCTCTGTTCGTCTGTCTGTCGGTCATTATTCCGCTCTTTGTCTCTGTGTGGATCTTTTAGATTACATGTTTCTCGTACAACCTAACCAGCTCTGTGAAATCAGGTTCACCTCTTCAGGAAGGTCAAATTACTTCAGCACAGAGCTACTCGTTTCATTATCTGTGTAAGTGCCTATATTATTTGTGTAGTATGAAATAAGTTTCCCCCCCCCCCCCCCCCCCCCCCCATTTTACCACGCACTTTATCCCAGGAACAAGCATTTTGTTGTGACAGGTTCTCTCAGTTTGCGTGAACCGGGTGCCAAACGAGGAACGTGGCTTTACCATCCCTAGTGATCGTGACCATCAGTGTCTAATGGAAGAGGAATGGGGGGTGAGCAAGTTGAGGGAAGGGGGTTAACGTCAGACATGATTCAAAACAAGGACCTGGTATCCCTTGCTGCCTAGGTGGGCGTCTACAGTATCCAGGAGCCCAACATTTCCAGTTGGCAATGACTTATACACGTGCGTCGAAAAAAAGCGTTATCTCCAAAAAGGCTTATGTGGTGATGAATGGTAAGCAGACTGTATTCAAGCGAAGAATTACGCGCTACTTTCATAAAAGCCAGGCTATGTATGAATACTCGTTCTGTCAGACTGCACTGTATGTAGGTAAAACACAAGGACGGAAATAACGTCTCAAGGCCTTCCTTAAATGGAACATTTCCACCACATTTGTATGGATGTGTTTTTAATCATGTAGGTCTTGCTGGTTCGTAATGTAGGGCTCGTTCGTAATGTAGTCTATACCCCTATTCATGAAGTATTGATAACATCAGCCAAGCCCGAAGAGAACAGGGAAATGTCTGTTCTACCCCACTTGCTCCTCCACCAAGTTTTCGGGCGAAAGTGACCTAGAAGCGGCATATTACAGTTCTCTGACAAGTAAGACTTCAATAACCAAAAAATAACGATTATCTACAAACAAACATACTGTGCAGGGTTATCCGTTTTTAATACTAATTTACTAAACTTTTCAGATTTCAGTTTTTGTTTAATCCTATGTTTTTCCTGATCATTTTCAATAACATCATTTTCGCGCAAACATTCTTCAAATGAGTCTCTGTCTTTCATGTGAAATAACACTACAGTCTTTAACTGTTCTCTAAAGTCTTTTAAAACTGAGTTATATTTTTGGCATAAAATCCACACACTTATTCCAGCATGTCTTCCACTGAAAGCAAGTTTTGATAAAGTGTTTCTCTTTTTAACTATGTCTCTTTCTGCTGAACAGTCATCTATAATAAATAGTGTCTGCGTTCCTTCAAACAGTCTATAAAACTGTTCTAAACACTCACTCAGTTTATTGCTAGGATCAACTAAATATATGTTATCATCTGTCCATATAAACCTTCTATTATGATATGCTTTGTTCCATTTAAGTGTTGGACAGAAAACCACAATATGATTAAAATTATAACGATAAACTGTTTGTAATAGGTCTAGGACAAATATTGTTTTTCCACAACCAGTCTGCCCACAAATCAATGAGCAATGAGGAGTTTTTGTCATAAAGTTTAACTGCTCCATGGTTTTATAGAAGAATTTAATCTAATCACAGTTATTATTTTTATCATGCCCCTCTTTAAAACTTGTTCAGTATAATAACAACCTATGAGGCCCTATAATGTTAAGATTAATCCAATTTCTTTTCTGTAAGATTGTTTTCTATTTAAGTCAACATAGAATTTTGTCGAAGTTACTCATTGCTTCTTTAGTGACAAAAAACCCGAAAAAAACCATCAGCTATTGTTAACTGGCTAACTAATGTTCCGCATATCAAATTTTTGAATCTTATTATTCTTCCTGGATTCACTTATATTAAACCAATACGACTATGTAGAATATTTCATGGAGCGCGACGTTTCAGTTTCGCAATTGTTTCATAGCAATGTTCCTAAAAACGAAGGGACGGCTTGATGTTGTTATTGTAACAAACATTTTTTAAAACAAATTAAAAGAGTGCTTTCAAATTACTATGCAAATATTCTGTGGGGCGCGCACTAACAATCCTAACAATATAGCAACTGAACTCTTGACATTGCTGTGACCCAACAGCCCTCTTTTTCATAAAAAGTGGAGTACTCCTTGAAGAGCTATCTTAACCACCCCCCTAAGTTGAAAAAGAGCTCATCCAGAAGAAAGCCCGTGGTTAAGACATCCGTTGCAGTTTTATCAGAAACCAGTAAAACTGTTTGCTTGTCGTTGTGCATCAACTGGGTGTGGAGAGTCGTATGCTAATCATTTAACTCATCCTGATCCTTTGTGTGAGGTCCAGTGTACTGATTACATTTTATATACACCTTCAGACGTATTTTGACTGAACTGCAAGCGCCATACCGAATGACAAATCGTTTAATCCATATCAGCAACAGAATAGACATGAAGCTTTTTGAAAGGATCCTGTAAACGAATTCAATATTAACATCAAGACAGACCTTTAGACAAAAGTTGGATCTTGATTCATGCATAGGCACCCCTTATTTTCGGCAAAACGCACAGAAATATAAATATGTCTTGAAACCATCCATTTCAAAATTGTTCAAGCCCAGTCCATAGACAAGAGCATAAAACTGCATCTGAGCAACATTTATCTAGACACTTTCTAAGGCCTAACTAGGGCTGGCATAGAACGAATAAACGACTCTATTCGTACTTACGTTTGGTGATTGCTAGGGTCCGCAAGCACAGCAAGACGAGCATAATTCAGATCTTTCAACTGCTTTTGATGCACAACAACAATACTTACAAAAAAAAGGAGACGCATTAATTCTACAGTTGATTTACCTATCAAGTATTCAAATGGTCCACAACATGATTTTACAAAACGCTAAGATCGAAAGTATACCTTTGCAGTTGGCACTGGTTTATACATGCTGCCTTTCTTGACCTCAGACTCCAGATAGGTACAATAAAACACAGATAAAAATTGACTTCATATAGCAGGGCAATGAAGGCAAAGGTTGGAAAACGACAAAATTCAGAGCCAGTAATATTACAAACAATAAAAGAACGACCAGATTAAGTCATCCAAAACCCCGAAGTCCAAACCCCAAAAGCCATTGAAGACTCAGCAAGCGCTCGCGGACTCTGTCGCGATGACCATGGATATGAAAAGGAAAAACAAAAAACAGAGCGCTTGTCCCTTGATTAACTGGCATAGATTACACGGTCTTTATCTTACTAAATATAACCCAACTAATAAGAGAACTAATGCCCATAATTGCTCGGGCCATAAAGCCAACTACTTTTGCTTGCAATAGAACAAAAGCCAGCTGACAATACCTCCTAATATACCCGGTAAAGAGTCTATTAGCTTTACCGCTAAATTTTTAATAATTCGCAAGATGATCAAGCTGTTTTTTTTACCCATGATTTAGCAGTGGATGCGATGGTGGCGGAGGCACTGGACGCTTTGACTCTCCACCGCCGCCTGTAAAAGCCAACAACCAGTGTACTTATTGTCAAATCCTAAGGGCTGTTATAACGCTACTAACTGACTCCTTGCTCCACAAAACAGTGTTTTGGAATTTCTTTCTGGCTAGAGTTGAGACTTCAATAAAAATTTTTCGGATAGTAATATCTCTTAGTATCTATACACTTGGTTCGTAATTGGTCTCGGTTAGAAAAGTTAGCACTTCTAGTCTTGCTGATCTATCTATGTTCAAGATCATTTAGTCTTTGGGTTATTCTTTCTTTAATATCATGCCCCTAGAAGTTGGCATCATCAGCCTCAACGAGTTTTTTCTTTATTCTCTCTTATATGGCACATCAAGTTCACCTAGTTTTGCTAAATTGTTTGTTAATTCGCCTCTGATGTTCTAAAAGCATGATCAAGGGCCACTATTCTCGCTGGGTCCGGCGAGTCGTTGTACAATACTTTAAACCGCTGTTTCTTCTGAAAAACTGATTCTGCTTCTAATTACATTTATAAATTCACCTGCTGAGTGAAATAATTCTTTAAGTTCCAATTGTTTTGCATTTATGTTTATCTGTCGGGAGTATCTTGCAGTGTGTTTTGAAGTTAGCAACTGCCTTCCGCCCTTAATATTGGCCTAACAATGGCCCAGGCGATTTTGATCTTTCACAACTGAGCTATTTCTAATTGAACCCACGGCTAAAAACTTTGATGGTACTTTTTTTAGTTGTAAGCTGAACGAATTGAGGTGTCCTTGGTCGCCTCCTCTACAAACAAAGTCATCTTTAACTTCAAAATCATTAGGGTCAATAAATTCGGGATTTCTTGCCTAAATCTTGAGGTATAATGATCTGGCCTTACTTTCTGTTAATTTATACCGACTTGTTGGTAATGTACTCCCGATTTCTGCTAATTCATCATGCAATGAGAGCCCTGAGCGATGCCGCTCCCCCAAGGGAATCACTCATGTCGTATCCACGAACAAAAACATCATAAACTTCTTCGCCTTCATACCTGCCATGTTTTTAAATAATTAACTTTTTATTTTTGCTTCATAAAAATGCCACAACAAGCACATGGCGCGATCTTGACCGCATAGAAAACAGAAAGAACCCTTGGCGTGAAGGGGAAATAAGCGTACTATACTGTAATCCCAAATAATCCATCATACTATGAATGCGGAACGAGAATTCTAATACTGTCAAATTTCCAGACCAAGGAGCAAATGACGGTGATTTGCCAGGCTCTGCGCGACTTACTTTCAATAGCGCTCGATTCAACAACAGACCCCAACATGACAGTTGTACAGTGGAACCTGGGGGGCGGGGCAATCGTAAGAAACTTCTATAAAACATGAGGGGCAAAAATATTATCTTTACACAATGCAGACATATTTTTAACCCATACTGATTTCTTGGCTAACCGGGAATGAAAGGGAAGATCTTGCGTTTCAAGAATCGGCAATGAAGAAGCACTAGAACATTAGAATAGGCGCCTGACTCGCCTCAGGTGCTAAAAGCACAAAAGGCTTTAGCTGTAAGTTATGCGTATGGTAATACGCTTTTCCATTCCTAGATTTTGAGTTGTTAAAAGCGCATGCGCCATACTTTCAAGGAGCATTAAAAAGACAAGACGTCATAAAAACTAACTTTTAACGAATACAAACGTGTAAAAGATCAACAGACACCGAAGCAAAGTAGAACAAGGCATTTCAGACATCACTTTAGAGTTTGACGTTGTTAGGCAACCCTAATTTAGCAAGGCTGATTGAACACAATATCAGTCAAAATTACAATATAATACGAAAGAGTGATTCATCATACAAACATATCCAGAATCATGGCAGACCACTATATGGAATTATTAGTTTAGGTCTCAGCAAGATCGCTTAAGAGGGTATTTTATTGGCTGTGTGAAGCTGAAGAACCATTCAAAAGAGAAGTGAAAAGTATTTAATCCAAAACATAACGAAAGACAATGTCGATTGAGGGCAGTCCAAACCAAATTCAATGCTAAGCGGGCTTGAAACCTTAACATCATTTGATGAAAAAAGAAAACTGTTTGGGAGGTGGGAGGTGTAAGAAATCCAACAGTTGAACCTTGTGGCCTAAAGATCTACACCTTCACAATGTTACTTGATGATTATTTAACAACAAAAATACTGGGTTTATGGATTGACCTAAGGTCAACGGAGATAATACAGTTACATGTATAGATGAGAACTGTGAGAGACGTAATAAACATATCAAATTGATAAAAGAAGAAAGAAGCTGAGAAACCGCTTAAATGTGACATTTGTTTTTATTATATGATGCCAGCTGAATATTGAAGCTAACGATTAAAAGATTATACAATACTAACTTATTTTTATTTTATAAAAACTTGGTCTGTTCAGTGTTATCCAAATGTTCCGAACAGCGCCGCCAAAAGAGGAATAGCAGGCAATCTGTGTTATAGAAACCCCTGAAGTAAAAACCTTCAGATTACAAACATTACACAAATCAACAAAAACTAGAGCAAGACCCTTTCACAAATACAGCAAAACCAAACGAAGGTATTCTTCTGCCTTTATGCTTTTACATTATGTAAATACTGAGCATTCGACTATAAGTGCTCTATTATGGCAGAAAACGAGTGTTGGTCCTCGTTAGCAACGGGCATAGCGCACCCCGCAGCATTACCCTAGGAGGTTTGTCTTTTAAGCTCACGGCATGTGTTCATACTGAAGTGCTGCAAGCAAAAAAAAAAAACTAACTCCAAAGCACACAGCTATGGTTCAAACTAATAACAGCTAAACTTAGCATCGTTTTAAACGACAATAAAATAAAGCGCTTGGTTGACTCAAAACACACGATGAAGAAATTTAATCGTTTTACAGGCTGATTTTGATGACTACAAAAACACAAGTTGAATCTTCAAAGAAAGCGGTGACGAAGTTTTTTCCTCAACAGCCAGACCCCGAGCAGATAAAAAAGGAATGCTAAAAAAAGTAAACGAGACATTAAACACTGTTCTAAACAGCTCGCAATATCAACACCAAAAGTGTTTATACTTTAGTTTATGAATCCAAGCACAAAAAGAACCGTTGGATAAAGATTCTGGATAAAGCCCGTGTATTTTTTTTAATTTAAAATAAATAATATGGCTTAGAAAAGAAAGACACAATGGCTAAGATTAAATAAGGACAAGACGAAATTTTTTGAAAGAATGCTCGAGAGAGAGCTTTATATCCATAGCACTGAATGATATTGATTTATAGAGGTCAATGACCCAACAAACGAACAGGCAAGTGTTGTTCATGCTAATTCTCAAGTTACAGCAAACTAACAATAGACCCGCCCGTTAAAGTAATGTATACTGATTTAATCGACTATGTAACAATAAACAAGAAAAATCTAGAAGAATGTCTTGGTCTCGACTAAACAACAGACTATCTTTCTCTCGTATGACTTAACACCCGGTTTGGGCGAGAGACGAACAGCTTACACAGGCTTTTGACGCTGCCGCTGAAAAGCCTAAAATGAGAGGAACCCCTCCAAACTTCAGCCCTGCCGACACGATGCTCTGTTGGACAGAGGGCGAAGTCCTTAAGATATAGATAAAACAGGCTAAGTAATCACCGATTGTAGGCAAGGCTTACATTCGCACCTCGAAGTAGTTTTAAAGAGAGCAGTTTTTAAACATAAAAAATTCAGACAACAAATGTTTCATGTGGTGCGTTTCTTGCAAGCTGCATTCATGTCCGCGAACACGCAGGGGGGGGGGTGGGGTTTGGGGGTGGGGTGGAGAGAGTGACTAACTATCGACAATACAACCAAAGATCTAACTTCAATGGAAATCCATATCCTGTATGTAGACCAAATTGATCAGTTTGAAAGAACATACAAACCAATACGTTAATGTATATCACATGGATAGAAACAAATATCGCCAATTCAAGTGTCCAAGAAACATCCCACAATAGGCGAACCACCAAAAGTCATGTGGACTTTACTCCTAATGTTTTCGCCAGCAGGCTGCCCATTTACACAATGGATACGCACAATGAGCAAATATTGGCGCATACTTCCAAAAAACACTAACATACAAGAATTCTGCAGAAAATAGTTAACAAGAATTCCCATCTGTGCAACGAAGCAAGCCGCGAGTGAACATATAAAAGCATTGTAAAAAGTTCTGAATACAGTAAGACAGAACTAACTACGCCCCCTGCCAGGATCTAAAGTTTAGATGTTAAGAACTGAACCGAGCTGCAAACAATTCCATAACGAAGTTTACGCAGACATCGAGTCGCTTATTGTATCCTTAATGAAGGGCCACACCACAAACACTTACGAAAACCAGTCTTAATGCGTAATCATCAGATTTGTTCATTAATGCCTACATTATTTTAGGTCGATGGCGTTTTAATCCGAACCAAATTATATAGAGGACGGATTCAGCAGAAACATTCTAAAACGCACAGCAAGTGCGTAACGCCTTTCAAATAATCTAAACTTATCTGAAATCATAATGGCGCCTGAAGACCAACAACAGGTATGCCTCAGCCACGCATTGTTTTGGATTTGCGTTTTAAGGTCTCTCACAGACGCAGAGAATCCGACAGAAAGAGACCATGATCACATTAGGCTTAAAGTTCAGAGTATCGGCGCAAAACAAATGGCAATCTACAAACAAAGTTTGATCCAAAACATGGAAGCTGCCCTGTATTCCTTTCACATTCACTTGCGAGGTATATGACTCTCACCCTATAATGCAAGCAGTAACGCCAGCGCCTTCAGGGTACAAGCATTGCACAGTCATCAGAAAAGTAACATGTGTTTCACTTTAAATAACATTCTGTTCAACGACTCTATGCAACACATGAAGGGCTCCATTAGAGGCACTGGCCTATGTCCTTAAAGTCGCTGACCCGAAAAACGGAAAATATTTGACTCAACCTGTTAGAAAAGGCGTTTTATTTACCTATGAGTACATGAACAGTTGGGAAAAGGAATGATAAGAAACACTATCCGACCTAAGGCCGTTCTATTTCTGTCTTAGAGAAAGGAACATAACAGCGCACCGATTACCACATGCTCAGATGCTTGGCAAAAGG
This sequence comes from Conus ventricosus, assembly GCA_018398815.1. NCBI lineage: Eukaryota > Metazoa > Mollusca > Gastropoda > Neogastropoda > Conidae > Conus > Conus ventricosus. Next base: position 7,794,957 of record CM031616.1, read on the forward strand.
TTAGATTGTAAAACGATGGGAGACTATCATGACTCCAATTTAATAGGCAGATGAATGTTTGTTGGCGACTTCTTTTGAAAATTAAGAAAGACCGGCAAGAAACATTACAGTTTGGATCCTGGCGCTTAATATATCTGCGCCCGATGAGCTTGACGCTTCTAAAGATTACTGGAGTAACCAGATGATTTATTGGTTCATATGTAACCAATGAATCAGATGATTGAAAACGGATTGCGTGGAGTGAATTAGTTAATGGCGTCGCATCATACAGTAAAGCAAACAACAAATACTGGACGACTATGATCCGAGAAAAGGTCTAACTATCTCATGTATTAGATCAAACAATCTGTATGGTTGGGCTATTGCGCATCACTTCCATTCGTAACTTCAATATGTCCAAGTACGAATAAATTCAAAAGGCAATAAAAGTGTGAACAAGATTAAACGCCTGACAGCAGCGTGGTTACATTCTAGAAGTTGATTTAGAATTCCACAAGAACTCCATGACCTGCATAATGACTATCCATTAGCAGCAGAAAGTCTAAGAAGGATCCAAAGAGACCACCAAAACTTGTGCCTAATCTTCGAGGCAAAAATAACTTATGTCTGTCATTACAGACTTCTGCAATTTATTTAGACATTGGTTTGAAGTTGAACGGCTGATCATCCATAATTGCTTTATGAACAAGAACAGTTCATGAAACCAAACATCAAGAGGAACACTGATCTCAGAACTAAATCCAACAGATGCATTCAGAAAAAGACTTTTTCAAGCTTGATTAACAACAGCTAGTTTTGGAAAGACAATGAGAAACCGCACAAGCGTAAAGTATGTCAGATTGTTACCAGAGAGAACGAAAGCAATTAAGCAGACTTCAAAACCTAATTATCAGACTTTTCTAGAATTTCATGATCAGCTTTTTTTGGCATAATGATGAAAAAAAAAAAGAAAGTCAAATTAGACAAACCTGTAATATATTGGGTTTACTGTTGTAGAATAATCAAAGCTTTTTGATGTTAGAGTTTCTTTAATGACTACTTTAAGCCCTCGTCCCGAGTCCCCGATGCTTAACACAGAGTACAAATTCGTTTTGATATAGATTTCCTACTGAAGACATCTAAAAAGACATGGAAATGGAAGTAGCTAAAGACATGCGGGATTGTACGACACGTCCATTACCCCCTAAAGATCGTCCTATTTCGCATTCAATTACTAACCAGAAGGTTTTAGGAAAGATGAATGATGATATTAACTTGAGGTGATTAAGGAGTATGTAAGAGGTTTTAAGTCAAAAATGTACAGTATTTCGAGCCAGGAGAAAATCATTAAGAAAGCCAAGGGGAATAACTCGCAGCGTTTTGTGCAGTCTCAACATATCACATGACAACTACCAAGAAGCATTGTTTTGGCAATAAGACTTTTCTATCATGACAACGTAAAGACTGTGCGAATCTAAACTACATTATAACAAACAACAGTTGTAACAAAGAAGTCGTTAGATAAGAACAAACACCAAACGAGATGTTTGTTAATCCTAGTTTTTCATATGCAATTGGGCACGGAGAACCGTAAATTAATTAAACGGGAACTGTGCCCGGCGGGATTATCTGCAGTTCTTCCATCACAAAAGATCTTATTGAGGAGCTGGGTTTGTTTTGTTGTGCCATTCTCGAAAATAATACACTGCGGATTCATTTTACAATTCTTTTTTTATTTCATATGGATTCAACACTCCAAACAGGATCGTTTGCCGCTGATGAGAGTGTCCCTTCAGCTTCTCCCGTAAATCAAGGTACCTTACTTCAATCCAATGGTAATAAGTTAGCCGGATGAAACTCCTCCTTCAACAACATTATTGTTTTTCTTTGATTGCTTGTACTGGTTTTAGCCCTTTAAATTCTCTTCATTATTCATTGCGCGCAAAACTGAGGGCAGTCTTCCTTACCCATTCAGTGTTGCGAGAAATTGTCAATCAGCTCTCTGTGATACTAACAGGTAGGAAAAATTTTTTCGCTAACCTGTTTTGTAAAGTTTTCGACTAAAGCCTTGGATCTGTGAACTCCTGGATGCCTCTTTTAATGGTAACTCAATGTTTTCAACAAATTAAAAAAAAAAATTTTTGGGGATTCACTTGGCCTTTAAATTCCTTTTCCATCAATCGACTTGAAACAAGCGAGGGAAAGTTAAGGGGCCTCACTGGTTATATCAGCTGTATGGCACAGCAACAGCAGAAGCACTCTGTTGTGTTAATGGTTTCTGCATCTTGTATCTTGAAGCCATGTCATGACTGTGAGTGGCGTAATTTAAATCTTTTTCGTCTAAACCTATCAGAAGGGTAAATATAGAAATCCATTTGATGGGATCCTTCGGTATTGTATTAACAAAGTGTGGGTCTCTGTATTCGTCTAGGGGCAGGTAAATAAAATTGCCAAATTGGCTTGTTTAGATAACCATTCCATTGCTGTTTGTCACCTGACTCTGCCGCTTGGTTAGCTTTTTAAATGACTGTATGCCCTTCCAATAACCTTTTGGGCGAATAATAGATTTTGTTCATTTTTTATCAGCCAATATTATGTGCAACAAAATACACAACGGTCAAGACCAACGACAATCAAACGCGATTTCTTTGCATCTTTTGTATTTCCTGATGGTTGATAAAAGTCACTGAATTTTGGTGGGGGCAATGTCGTCGATTGGTTTGCCAGTAACTAGATAATATTGTTTTTTAATTGCTGGATCAACATCTTTAAATGTGTAAGCTGCATGCCCCAGACTTTGTCAGTGTGGTCATAAATAAAATCTAACTTCACAAGTCCTCTTCTGGCTTTCAAAGGCGTCTTGTGCAGCTTGCAAGTTGCTCCATACTTTGTTATGTCTTTTTCCTCATCGCCTCATTCCCCAGTTTACTAAATGCGAAATTACTTCCGCTAAAAGCAAGCCGCAATCACCACACGCCGCCAATCATTATTGCGAGTGAAGCTATTTTTTATAAATGTATTTATTTTCTTACAATATTTATTATTGTCTGGAATTATTTCCTTGCTTAACTAGAAAATCTTTCGTAGCAACCGAAGCTGCATTGATAGCAATCAGCTTTGCGGAATCCCAAGTCTAGTTTTGCCAAATCTGCTGTTTAATTCTTAACAGTCTTTTTACCAAGCATTGATATCACTACACTTAGTCCTCCAATAACAGCAGAATGGTATACAAGGTTAGCAACAGTTTTTTTCGGTGCTCATTTATAAAAAATACAATAATTAAAATTCTAAAAAAACATGAACATGATGATTACAACAGCTAACAAGGCGGCCTAAACCACCTGAACTTATTAATGAACCAAGTGAAGATCAAGCTATAGCCCAAAAAGGAGAGGCCTGTAATCTTTGGCAGCATGTTGGGAAAACAAAAACAGTTCCTCGGACTGATCAGCATTGAACACATTCAACAGATGTCGCCGCAAGACAATTAAACGTATCAAAAAGTATAAGCGCAGCTGGGGTCTAGAATGGAGAAAAAGTGGGGGCAAACGGTTTTCTTAGTTTGTACACTAAACCTAGTCATAGATTTGCCCTCCCATTATTCGAACAAGATATTATGTAAGATTGAAAGCAGGATCCATTTTAAACAAAGTCATTAGATCTCTAGGATGTGATCTATACTACAGATTTGAACATTGTTATCGCCATTATGCATGGGATTAATTACTTTTTAACATATAGATTTTATTTCCCTACAAATGGAACGATCTTGAAAAACAGCAGAATCAAAAACACTGAATCAGGTGGAGAAAGTAACCAAGCCAGAAAATCAGCAGAAAACACTGAATCAGGTGGAGGCCATTAAAAATCCTGGGCGTGTTGAAGCAGGAAAAAAATTAGCAGAGTGGAACAGACAAAAAAAATTAATGTTACAGAATATGACTCATCATGAAAACATAACACCGCCAACGCCAGAACAAGTTGATTCAATGCCAGCTATAAAAACTCCATGTGATACAAGGGCACCAAAGTCTTCATGGAATATTGAACTTAAAACTGTTGTCATTTTGGTGCCTTGCTGCTGCGGGGGGCGTTATTACGGTTATAAAATATATAAACAACGCTGGCAAAAACAAAGCCCAAACAATCTCCACCGCTATAATACAGAAGCCGAACACACTGCACGCCAAAACCGCCATAACAAAGCATCATTTTGATCCATTTATAATGAATAATTTTAAGAACTTAATTTTAAATTTTTTTATAAAAAATAATCATGGCGTATTATAAAATGATAAAGTCAATAAATAAAGACATGGAGTCTATAAAAGACATTTCCATAGACCCAATTGTAATCAATGCGGTTGCTTCGGATGTAAAGACCTTCATTAAGATCTATGCAGAGAACGCTGAGCAAGACATCCTCAACGATGACGCGTTTTTTGAGGCGTGTGTGTACTATATTAGACATCTACTATTTAAGATAAAAACATAGATTGTATTTTTTGATAATTATAAGATAACTTAATAAGAACTTGGTTGTACTTAAAGGATGACTTAATCAAGAACTTATCAAGAACTTGATCAAGAACTTAATCAAGAACTTATTACGAACTGAGTAACTTAATTAAAAACTTAAATAAGAACTTGGGGTTGACTTGAGAATGACTTAAGTAAGAACTTGTGAATGACTTGAGGATGACTTGTAAATGACATTGAGAAATGACTTAAGTAAGAAACTGTGAAGACCTTGAGAATGACTTGGATGACTTGAGTGTGCATGCGTGTGGGGTGGGTGGGTGGGGGACCGTGCGGGCGTGGGGAAGGACCAAACAAACAAACACACAATAGACAGTCCAGGGGTGGGGGTGGAGGGACGTGCTGCGTGGGGTGGGGGTGGGGGCGTGCATGCGGTGGGTAGGACAAAACGCACAAACACCAACAAACCAACCAAAAACAAACTACTAGGGCCACTTCTTGCTTTGTGACTAAACAGGTTTGTGACCCGCGCGCAAGACCTCAATCAACTAGGTCAAGTGATCACATATGATCACTTGGCCTAGTTTGCCCGCTGAGCTTTGCCAGGTGCTGCCGGCGCTTTGCAGTGCAAGTGATCATATATGATCACTTGGCTAGTTTGAGTGCTCCGTGCCTGACGTCATTGGCGGCAGGCTGCTGCGTTTGCAGTCAAGAGATCACATATGATCACTTGGCCTAGTTGCTGCTGCCTTCTTTTCCCCAACCAGGCTTGCAACTGGCTTTGGCAGAGTTACAGCAGTAATTGCTGTAGCCCCGTAAGCTTTTTATGGCGGCTCTAATCTGTCCATAGTAGTACATCCGACATTGTAAATTTGAGCATTTATGAAGATAGTGCTGCCACAACACTACTCCTCTCCATACTGTAAAAAATAGATGTTTCTAAGGTTCTCTGCCTAGCCCAAACTATTTTTGTTTTGCCAGAACATTCAGAAAATCGTTATCCATTGCATAAGTCTAATAATGTTGGGGGCGTTTGCTACACAGTTCATTATACTGATTCCTAGCTTATGAAATTTAGGATAGTTATAAAAACACTAGAAAATTGAATACGTTTCTAGCATGCGAATCAGCCATGTTTTACCTGCGTTTAAAATGATTCGCCATGTTTGGATGCGTTTTTTGTTTTTTAAACATTACATGGGCTGTCTCAAGCCAACGTCCCAACATCAACGCATGATGGATTGTTTTGCTTTGGCCAACTTTCAACAATTGCAGCGCCATTTATTAAATAAGGAACCATCTCATCGATAGTCCAAACACATAGTTAACACTGGCTAATATCTTGGCACAATATTGCCTACAACGTTTTCATTTCCGTGAACACCAACAAACCTTTAGATAGTCCGTCCATGTCAAAGCAGTCGGTTCACTTTTTTCTTTTTCTGTACCTTCGAGGAAAGCATACTTCTTTTCGGTTTCGCGGCAACGAACATGCTTCACACCTCGTTCTTTTTTTCAACAAATACTCTGACATCAAGTTGGTAAAAACTTGTGGTGTTCAAATGGCGAGAGCCTGCTCTTTCAGTGAAACGGGTAGCCATTTTTTAGAAATAACACACCAAGCCCAATACACAGCGCAATAAAAAAAACCGTCCTATCTATTCCGGGATCATAGAAGAATGATGAAACCGGTGGTTGGTTACTGTCATGTGAGCGCTGTGAGAGCGCCCTCACGCGGCGGAGAACTTCGAGAAAGAGATGTAAATATTGCAATGCGCAGGCCCGCGTGAGGGAGTGGGTGAGGGAGAGCGGGGCGGCCGATATGATTATTGGCCTCTCAGTTTGTCAGCAAGGCGTGAGGGCGCGCGCGCGCGCGTGTATGAGTGTCTGTCAGTGCCCATGTGTGTGTGTGTGTGGTGTGTGTGTGTGGTTGTGTGTGTGTGTGTGTGTGCGCGTTTGTTGTGTGTGTGTGTGTGTGTGGTGTGTGTGGGTGTGTTGTGTGTGTGTGCGTGTGCGTGCGCGCAATTGACAACATGTATGTCCGTCTGTGTGTACTCTCTCTCTGGCTCTTCTCTGTCTGTCTGTCTGTCCTGTCTGTCTGTCTGTCTGTCGTCTGTATATCTGTCTGTCGGTCTGTCTGTCTGCTCTCAGCAGTGTGTGTGTTGTAGTGTGTGCATACGTGCGTGCGTGTATTGTGTGTGTGTGTGTGTGTGTGTGCGTGCGCGACGTATTTTGTGAAACGCAGTGTCTCAGCCAAGTTTTAGTTTGGTGACTGTCTCTGCAAAAATGATGGTATTGAAAATGACTGTCTGCGCGAAAATGATTAGAAAACATAGTTTGAAGTCTTACTTGTCAGAGAACAGGAAAACCTTTATTCTGGGCCACTTTCGCCCGAAAACTGGTTTGAGGGCGAAAGTGGCCCAGAATGAAGGTTTCCCTGTTCTCTCCTGCACACCACATCATTCATGCATACTGATGCATGGTGATTATCTTCCAGACAGTTAGAACATACCACTGGCCTTTTCACTAGTTTCTGCTCTTTGTGGTAGATTCTGGCGTGAAAAAGCGCTGACTTTAAGTGTTTTCTCTAGGGGACAGACGGTACTGTTATAAAAACAAATCGTCGTCCTGTGAGAAATCGTGTCAGTTTGTTATCGTTGTCCCGCGCTCTTTCACATTTCAAAGTGGAGCGAAGTTCGCACCCCGCTTTGAGAAGGGAGTGCTCGATTTCACTGTCAGCCACAGAAATGGGAATATTGTCAATAAAGACTTTAGTAGCAGGTTTCTCTCTCCTGTCTGGTCTCTCAAGACACAAGGTTAGTGTTTACTACCTGTAGCACAATACCTCTGAGGCGAATACCTTGCACAAGTAGTAGGGACCCTCGCCTCTTCAGTAGCCCGGTAGACTCTCCACAACCCTCCAATCTGCTGCGCCCCAATAACTGAACCTTGTCCGGCGGTGCGTTCTGCAGCCAAGCAGATCTCCAGAACAGTGGCTGGCGGTTGTTCGCAGTGTCCGGAATGTCTCTTGACTTTATGAAGACAGGTCGAACGCTCGCGGCCATATCCCCAAATCGAATGCGAAAAAAGACAAAGAAGAAAAACAAAAGAGTAAATCGGCAGACGTAAACTGTACTGTTTGAAAAAAGATTTCGCGACGGCTACAGTCGGAATACAAGAGAACTGCATGGCAGGGAAAAAGCTGTAGTAGAACACAGCTCACATTCGTTTGGTCGGAGCGCACGTAGCACACGTCCGCTCGGCGCGGCTGTCACTCACCGAATCATTTATCAATTAACTAATGAATAGACATTTTTCTTGTCTTTGTTGGTAAGTCAGTTGACCTATCAATCTCTCTCTCTCTCTCTCTCTCTCCTCATCTCTCTCTCTCTCTCTCTCTCCTCTCTCTCTCTCTCTCTCTCTCTGTGTCCATTTTCTACCTGATCTATCTTCCTCTACTGCTGTCTGTTTGCCTGTACACTTGTCTGTCTCTCTTGTACCCGTTTGTCTGTTCATGGTGTGTGTGTGTGTGTGTGTGTGTGTGTGTGTGTGTGTGTGTGTGTGTGTGTGTGTGTGTTGTGTGTGTGTGTTGCGCGCGTGCGCGCGCTTGCTTTAGCTTCAATATTAATGATTGTATGGTTTCTTATTAATTCCTTTTCAGTAGTCATGTGATGAGAAATGATTACTGTAGTGGTACACAAACTTAACACACATTTTTCTGTGTTAGAGCATTATGTCACAATGGAAATAACTGATTCTGAAGGTAGGCTAATGTTACCTTATATTGCTCTCTGTCAGTGCGTCCTGTCATAACAGAAATAACTTGTTTTGAAGGTAGTCTAGAGCTAAAGTGCATTCCTCTGTGTCGACGAGTCATCTCACAATAGAAATAACTTGTTCTGAAAGTGATCTAATGTTAACGTGCATTCCTTTGTGTTGATGCATTGTCACACACAACAATAAACCTTCAATAGCGCGAAGTAAAAAACAAAACACTATGGAGGGTTCCATACCAAATCCAAAACTGGCTTGGAAAGCAATTAATCATCTTAAACAATTATAAAATTTCATTAAAATCAGCCGTGATATTTCTGCTGAGCAACTCAACACTCTCTCCACAATTCACGATGCAGGCGCTATGACTAGCTATTCAAGTTCTAATAATTTTAAAGAACTCCAAAACTTTTGTCACGAGAAGCCATTCACATCGAACTACACACATTCCATCCACAACAACAGACGAGGTGCATCAGTGCCTGTTTCATTCCAAACAATTAGGAACCCATGGAGTAGATGGCTAGATGGCAAAATTCTAAACATCTGAGCTCCAATAATAACTGACACGTTAATACACATATTGAACCTGTACATAGATAAAAAAAATAATTTCCTGATGTGTTCAGCAAAGCCAAAAGTATTAACCATTTATAGATCTGGTGATCATTCAGATACTTCAAATACAGACCAATCATAATTCAAACACAGACCAATATCAATCATAATTATTCTTTCCAAACTTTAAGAAAAAACATTTAAATAAACTATATCTTCGTTTCTGCAATGCGTATAATTTGCTCCATCCCGAGCAGTCTGGTTTCAGACAAAAACATCCATGTCATAGAGCATTAATCAATCACGTAGATGAACGATTAATAACATTAACAACAACAGATGTATCCTATTCGTTGATTAAAAAAAACTTTGATGTCGTTGACCACAATTTTTT